>MOOZ01002242.1:21617-32570 GCA_002930495.1 Cecropterus lyciades
TTGGACAAAACGACGCGTATTTCGATTCCAATGACGATCATTTTCAAAATTTAATTCCCGCCAAAAAATGACTTACGCGGTGCTAGAACTTAAGCGACGATATTGCAATGGTACCGAATGGTAAAGAGCAGACCCTCGAGACCCGAATATCCCTTATCGTATTAATATACGAGCGACTAGAAAGGTAAGAAGTCCCTGTAGTAAGCTTCAGGCATAACTCAGTCACAAATACAAGTAATGTTAGTTAAAATAAAAGAACCTAATATTTTTAACTAATACACGTGTAGCCGTTCTCGGTATATCAATTGACACCCAAATATAAAGTAGTTACGCACGCCACTAACAATTTACGCCCCTGCCGTCTAGCGGAAGCCGGTGATTTGCAAGATTACTTACATTACGTTCAGTAAGAACGTCATGTGGAAAGTTCAATTTTACATATATATTTGCAATCTGTAACAACAAAAAGGTTAATTCCAGATGCTACACACCTATTTCTGCCTAATAACAGCAGTGTTATGCGTTGCTATGTTCTGGTCTGGTGTGATGAGGGAGATATCTACTTATCCTTATCCTAGGCATTTCGACTTAGTCCTCAGACATAGCGACGCTTTGGCTAATCTCAGGTAAGACTGATCTTTTCTGGGGTTGATTACAAATGTCCATGGGTGATAGTCGCCTCTTACCATCAGTTGGACTGCATGCTCGTTTGCTACTTATTAAAAAACATAATCGAATCGATTCGAATTTACTCTGAAAATCGAAAAAATAATACAACATTTACCCAAATGTAGAGCAAATATAAAGCTCGCTGAGCTGGCAACACTCGACCTTTCAGGACTCCGAGCTTATAATTTAGCGAATCTAGTCGATATCGCCATTAAGGCGGTGATGTATAACAAGATTGAATGAAATCATTCAATTCGTTAAAGATTGTGTTAAATTGCGTAAGAATCCGTGTAGTGGACTCGTGTATTTGATTAATAGCTACAGTGTGGAGTATTGATTAACATAGCGAGTTTTGTTGAAGCTAATCAGGTGAGTTTGTACAAATATAGTAAGCTTTTGGTGCGGTGTCGTGTTATTAGAGGCATACTTATCTTTAATTGTATATTTTCTTTCCATTTCATTCCTAAATTGTATATAATTATCACTTTTGTCTTATTTTGTATGTGAACGTGCAAATGATTGAACTGCTCATATGGGATCATTGAAAATTGAAAAACTCGTAATGAGGAAGACAATAAAATAAAATTGTATTTATTTACAGTAGAAAATTAAATGTTTGTTGACGCAATTGTTTAGCTATAGGTACAGTTAATTTATTTCATTACCTTTGCTTAGTAAATAGAAAATATTATTTTCTAAGTACTTGAAGAAAGAAAAGAATAATAAAATTGCCACATTTTACACTTTATCAATTATTTTGTCCAGTCATAAGCAGTCAAAATAATCATTGTTGGGTAAATGGTAACATTGTAAAATCCTTAAAATCTTCCAATTTTTTAAACAAACATGAAATAAAAGTCCTATTTTTTAACATTGACTATCTGGCACTTAGTTCCTCAAAAATCTTATGTTAAAGACACAAATTTTGTTTAAAAATATTTTTTTCTGGCTTTCCTTTCTTTTATCGTGATATTCACCAGTACGAAAGAAACTGTATAATAATTAATTATTAAAATAAACATACCGTATAAATATATATATTTTTAACATTTAATCATAATATATTTGACTGAGCGCAAATAAAAATTATAAACATTACAGGACGGCATATTTATTTACAATCTATTTTCGAACATAATATTCAGCGGGTTGGCTTCGTTGGAATGTAATTGTTTAGCATCACGAAAATTTTATAAATTTTAATTTTCCGCGTGCTACGTAAGTAGCTGTACAACAGATTATAAATTACATTTTCTGACATTTACACAAATCACGCAGATTAGGTATATTTCGTAACAACAGCGATTATATGTAAAGCGATAAAATACTGTAACTATTCATTGTTTTTTTTTTATGCTTTTGTTATTGCAAAATATACACACAAACAGCCTTCGGCAAAACCTTCGCCTTCGGCGAAAATGGGCTGAACTTATTGCCGAAGCTGAAGGGTTCTAGCAAGAGCCAAAATTGAAGGAATTGCAACGAATGTAACGACTCCGTGATGAAGATATTAAAGCTCAGGGATAAACCCACACTCCTTTGAGGGTTTGGATCGTCAGTTGCGTTTAAAATTCATATTATTTCATATTTTATCATCTGTGACAAGTAGCAAAGTATTTTTTTATAGTATGGAAGAAGCAAACGAGCATGCAGCCCACCTGATGGTAAGTGGCTACTGCCGCCCATGGACATCTGTAATCAACCCTAGGTAAGATCGAAATTCACCTAAGGTTAGCCACAGATGCGTTGCTACCCCTGAGGACTAAGATGGAATGCCTCGGATAAGTATGTCTCCCTTACCACACCCTTCAGACCAAAACACAGCAGCGATTAACACTGCTGTTATAACACAGAAATAGGTGTGGCGGTGGTGCTTCCGGAGTATTCGACTCCGGAAGCACCACCACAAAGAGTTCTACCAAATTCGAACAATAGTTATCGACTGTTCTAATTTTATAAATGTTTGAACGACAGTGACTATTTTACATCAGACCGTTCAACTTATAGCTAGGTCTAGTATAGTTATAAATACAAAATACATATTTTATCTGTAGCAGTCTATAAAGCGCCTAAGATCTTGGCGCGAACGCAAGCGCGGGAAAACAGCTCAAAATGGTCGACGAAAACAATCTATTTACGAGTTAATCGTTTGACTAATTTGAACTCTGCGACTATTTAAATTGGGTGGGAATTTCGTAATTATAAAATAGTATAAATATTTGGGTTAATTTTAAACATCGTGAAGGATAAAATTGTTTATGGTTTCGTTTAATAAACTGTTTTTGTTATTCTTTGCCTCAACTGAGAGTTTTAATAAATGATTGATTTTACCTACGCAGTACTATTTATTGTCTGTGTTGTGTATACATGTAACCAGCAAAACATTTGTTACTAAGTGCAGATTAAATTATTCTTAATAATAAAATATGTACTGTTTTTAATTTGACGACACGCAGTGTCACGCTGACACGCAGTGGGTTCCGGGTTCGATCCCCGGCCAGACAGACATCTGAATGATGAGTTTAGATTTCTGTTCTGTGTCTGGGTGTTTGTGTATTCGTCTTTGTGTGTTCATGGCACCCACGACACAGGAGAAAATCCTAGTGTGGGGCAATGAGTGCAGAAAGCGTGTTAAAAAAAAATAACAATAATGTAATTCGAAATAATGTTTGTATATTTCCTCGCTCACCCAATCATAAAAATAAACACACAATAAAATATGTAAAATACAGCCATTTTTACCGACTTCCTAAAGGAAAGAGGTTAAGACTGTCTGTTGGGAAAGCGAGAACTCACAATAGACTTGTCATTAATTGTGATCATTAATGGGAAGTGGCCATTCTCCGATAGTTTCTAAAATTTAAATAGCATGATTCAGAAATATACTAGTGGCGTCATCTTTTGAGTTGTGGAAACTAGGCATACTATATTGATTGAAAAAACATAATATAACAACTCATATTATGAATTGTTTAGTGATTTTACACACAAACAAACTCACGCCCACACACCCATACACACTTGCACACACCCACACGCGCACACACACACACACACCATACAACAACATTAATTTTAGTGACGGTTGAATCTATATATTAATACGTGAAGCAAAAACTTTGGACCCCTTTTTACAAAAAATGCGCGGACGGCGTAGTATGAAATTTGGCACACTTATAGTTTATATGCAGGAGAAGTGCAGAATGCTAATATTTTTCAATAATAATGATTATAAAGTACATTAAATCAATAAATAAAACATTTCACACACTACCATGCATTTGACACACACAAACACACACGTTTTGTTACACGCTGACTTTGTTGCTGACATTGTCATATGTCAGATGTGTATGTCAACGCATTATTGTTTTTAAATGCAGCTTACTCAATTAAATCTCATTTCCCTATAATGACATTTTTAGGAAAATAATTTTAAATTAAATGTACAGAGGAAAATGCGTATAAAAACTTTGTAGTAGAAAAAAAATATATTTGCCTTTAATTACGGTCGAATTTCGACCGCTGCTAAGGGCTACTAGTATATATGTATTACCTAAAAATGGATACATAAAAAGTCCGTAATTGGCTGTAAGAATTATTTAACAAGACTTTTGTAATATGAAGAGCTGTGGTTTTGTGAATAAAAAAAAATAATTAGAAGGCTATGTTTCTGTGAAAAATGTCATAACAAGATGGTACACCTATTTCTGCCTAATAACAGCAGTGTTATGCGCTGTTGTGTTCTGGTCTGAAGGGTGTGGTAAGGGAGACATACTTTTCCGAGGCATTCCATCTTAGTCCTCATGGGTAGCAACGCATCTGTGGCCAACCTTAGGTGGGACTTTGATCTTACCTACGGTTGATTACAGATGTCCATGGGTGGCAGTAGCCATTTACCATCAGGTACTATATAACAAAAATGGTAAAAAACATTTGGAAGTCTAGTCTAGATTCTAATTCCAAATCTTGCCAAAAAAGAGCGGCACTTAATTTGTTTGCAGTAACGTATATACAAAATATAAACAAAAAAGGATCTTCAAGTACCTTGTGGTATTAAATGTTCCAGTCAAGATATGATTAACTAGCTGTATTCCGCGGTTTCACCCGCTACTACATAAGAAAAAAAAAACAAACATAGCGTATAGCCTTCCTCAATAAATGGACTGTTTAATACAAAAAAAAATTTTCATTTCAAACCAGTAGTTCCTGAGATTAGCGCGTTCAATCAACCAAACTTCAGCTTTATAATATTAAGTATAGAAGTATACCTATACTTCTATACTTAATATTTTAAAACCTTTTCTATGAACACAATCACATAATATATCCATTTTTAAAAGAAGAGTCAAAGAGCATTTGCTGTCCCTTTCATAATATATGTATCATACATACATAAATAAATATATATACATATCTATTATATGTATATATATTTACTGTGTATGTATTTATTTATATTTAATTATATTTTGTGCACGCTACATTTGCTTCTCATATACCTACTCCGATCTCAGGGCTGCTGGAAGAAATTTCATTTTGAAATAAGTAGCCCTTTGTATTATTTATTTTTAAAATGTGTGATTACTGTAATGTTACCATGTACAAAAACTTAAAAATTAAATAAAATGAATAAACATAATGTCGAAAAACTCAGTTACGTGGCAAGGACACAATCCCTTGGTGTGGAAGGCGGAATATCTTTTATGGTCTAGTCTACACTTTACTCAATAACGCTTTCTTTTTAGGAGACAATGCGGACAATCTTCGCACTTCGGATAAACGATGTATTTTCCACGAGCATCGTTTTACTCACTTGCGTATCAATTGGTGAGTGATAACATTTATTTTATTAAATAATAATACATTACTAATACATTATTAATACATTAGTATCGGGCAGAGTAACGACTAATTTTATAACAGAATAAGATAGCGCGCTAAGTGCGCCGCTCGGTTTTTATAGGGGTCTTCTATCCATACTCTTAACAATAACATTAAAGAAGTTAAACAATGTTCCGGTAGATGGCAGTATTCGCTTCTGTCTTCGATTGACAGCGCTAAAGTTGTCTCTCCGCTACATAGATGGCGTTGTCTCCACCGTAATTAATTTGATTGCCAACACTATATATATCGTACCCAAGTATACCATTACTAAGAATATTATAATATGTTATTAAAATATTACCATGCAATATGTTCAGAAATAAATTTAAAAAATTCTTGTCAGATAAAATTTACTATAATTTGAATGAATAATCGACATAAGAAATAAGATTAACACGCATTATTACAATTACTATTAAATTCTAATAAATTTTTGCTTTAATGACATATATTTACTTCATTTTAATGTTCATTATTAATTAATTCCAATTTGTTCTCGTATTTTTTGACGACCCGCGTGGCGGAGCGGTCACCATACCGGTCTAACACGCAATGGGTCCCGGGTTCGATCCCCGGCCAGACAGAAATCTGAAAAATGAGTTTAGGTTTCTGTTCTGGGTCTGGGTGTTTATGTATTCATCTTTGTGTGTCCATGGCACCCACGACACAGGAGAAAATCGTAGTGTGGGGCTATGAGTGTAGAAAGCGTGTGTATTATATATTATATTTGCATACCATAGTTGGCTAGATGTATGGACTTAATAGTTTATCGACAACTTATTGTACCTACTACATTTAAGGCAAATAAATAAATGATTAAGATTCTGTCCGTGTTGTCTGTCTGTCCGGCACCGGACTGTACCTCATGATGAAACAAGATAGTTAGACAGTTGAAATTATCACAGATGATGGCTATAGCAGCAGATATTAAAAACAGAATAAAATAAATATTTAAGGGAGGCTTTCATACAACAAATGTGATTTTTTTACCTAAGTTTTATATATACTTTTTTTTTAATAGTATGGAAGTAGAAAACGAGTATGCAGCCCACCTGATGTTAAGTGGCTACTGCCGCCCATGGATACCTGTAATCAACCCTAGATAAGATCAAAGTCTCACCTAAGGTTAGTTACAGATGCGTAGCTACCCCTGAGGACTAAGATGGAAAGCCTCGAAAAAGTATATCTCCCTTACCACACCATTGTGATAATGTGTGTAATTGTGATATACCTACTATTCGTATTACAAACTTTGAATATTCAGACACAATTTTGAACTAATTCTGGGATTTAAGACTTCGTATCATATTATGAACTCAATCCAAAACTTCTGGAACAGTTCGAAATAATTCTGGGACCTAAGACTTCCTATCAGAATGCCATTATTACATACATTTGCATGTAAAACATTTTAACGATAATTTTTACACATTACAGTAAAAGACAATTTTCAGCGCAATTTGACGTTCAAAAAAAGGTCATTCCTCGATCAAATTTCAAAAATTTTACTATATACTGTAATGAACCATTACAGTATACAGTAAAAAAGTTGAAAATACAGTAGATCTACTGTAATTAAACTTCTGGAAGCACTACTACCACCAGATTTAAGTATTCATTCACTCATTCGTTCACAGCTCACACAATAGACTGCTTCAAATGCGTATCAATGAATGGTCGCTTCGCTCCCTGCGACGATCCGTTCCACAACAACCATTCCCTGGAGCTGCTGGAGGCGCCGTGCATGGGGGGGAGGAAGGGTCGGGATGGGCTCTTCCCTGCGACAAGCTGCATCAAGATCGCTGGCGTGTTTGGTATGTGAAATGATTCATTTCGATGACACGCAGTGGGTTCCGGGTTTGATCCCTGGACAGACGGACATGAGTTTAGATTCTGTTCTGGGTCTGGGTGTTTATGTACTCGTCTTTGAGTCCATGGTACCCACGACACGGGAAAAATCCTAGTGTGGGACCTATGAGTGTAGAAAGCGTTTAGCGTTTATAATATGCCTTATCTTATTGAACTCCTGAAAAATGAAAAAAAAAAATCGTGTCAATACCTACGGTTTACGGTTTAAGACATTTATTTTCTTAAAAGATTTACAAAAATCTCTTACTGAGAAAATTGCAAATGTAAAATAAAAAATATATCATGGGTCAATTAACGTAGATGTGGAGAGTAGGTGTGAAACATTAGGTTAGGTTAGGTGATGTGTAAGTTAGATTTGCAAAAAGCAAGACTGTTGTTGATTACATAGGCCAATGCCAGAGTGAATAATGATTTTAAATATTTGTATGGTTATTACAACATTTCATAAAGTGTGTGTCAAAATGACGACCCACGTGGTGGAGCGGTCACCATACCGGTCTGACACGCAGTGGGTCCCGGGTTCGATCCCCGGCCAGGCAGACGTCTGAATGATGAGTGTATTCGTCTTTGTGTGTCCATGGCACCCACGACACAGGATAAATCCTACTGTGGGGCTAGGATTGCAGAAAGCGTTTAAAATGGTGCTACTTCATATGTGTATTATATGATTTTTTTTATTATTGAAGATATACTACTTTAGGCGCGATATGAAAAAATGATGAGAGTGAAATTTTAAGAGTCGTCCGCTCCGCCACGCGGGTAGTCAAATTATATTTGTTCTTTTTAATTATGGTAAATTAGGGGTATTTCTTAAGTAGCAAATGATTTTCAGTCCACCTGATGGTAAGTGGTCATCGCCGCCCATGGACATCTGTAAGTAACTTCATAGATTAGGGGTTCTATCTGAAGTCTATCACAGATTGTAGCTTCATGTATGTGAGCTAGCAGCTATACGCTTCCACCGAAACGCAGAACTAGGCGTTGCCTGTATAAAGCGAAATGATTATTATTTCGCAATTATTAAAAAAATCATTAGCGTGATTCAGAAAGAGGTACAGCACCATCTAGCTGTAGCGCCGTCAATTTTTTTTATAGTATGGAAGTAGCAAACGAGCATGCAGCCCACCTGATGGTAAGTGGCTACTGCCGCCCATGGACATCTGTAATCAACCCTAGGTAACATCACCTCAGGTTCACCTAAGGTTAACCACAGATGCGTTGTTAACCCTGAGGTCTAAGATGGAGTACCTCGGAAAAGTGTGTCTCCCTTACCACACCTTTCAGACCACAACACAGCAGCGCATAACATTGCTGTAATTAGGCAGAAATAGGAATCGCAATAGGCTGACAATTGCTTTCGTAGCGCATTTTCATCGAGTTTCAAATCACAACGATTTGAAGAAGTTTCACTTCATAAAAAAAATGGTATTATTCCAGATGACACAGGAGAGAGTATAACAGTGAGAGGATGCGGCCTGGACTCAGGCACGGCGACCACTGACACGGAAATCATAAGAATGTCTCACTGCGGACGGTTTTATTACAACGACAGGTATGAAGGTTTTCATACTTTTGATATTTACGTAATATATGCCTCATTTTTTTTATTGTTAATTACAACGATACAATACCACTTCTACTAATTAACACAATAATCAAGTCACATTTTAAAAAAATTGTCAATAGAATTATAATAACATAATGAAATGTCAAATTAATGAATGCATAATAATAAATCATGGAATTTCGCTGAACCTTACACCCTTATACACACTAAGGACTTTCCTCCACTTGTCAAAAAAAATGTCAAAATCTGGAAAGGTTTCTAGCAGAGCGCTGAGAGCCGAGAGGGTACGCGGGGTCGGAGAGTTGGCGTGGGGAAGCGTGTGACAGGGCGGCACGGCAAATAATTTATGCCGTCTGCCTCGTTGGTAATTGTCCGGGGTAAATAGGCGAGTCAGCTCGTTATGCAGCTCCGGTGCAACGATTAAGCCTCGGAAAACTTTCAGTGCCATTACCAATTTTGTTTATTTTAAATGATGAATGTTATCTATACTAATATTATAAAGCTGAAGAGTTTGTTTGTTTGAACGCGCTAATCTCAGGAACTACAGGTCCGATTTGAAAAATTCTTTCGGTGTAAGATAGCCCGTATATTGAGGAAGGCTATTATAGGCTATATATCATCACGCTAAGACCAACAGGAGCGGAGCACCAATGAAGAATGTTTCAAAATCGTTTTTTTTTTTTTCTAATGAGAGCTTCCCTGCATGCGCTGCGTAAACGGTTAAAGTTTCGTATAAATTATGTATGACAGAATTAATCCCCTTTAAAAGTTCTAAAAAAAAGTCAGCGACAGCATGTCTATCTTTTCAGGTAAACTCACTGTACCCTTTTATATGCTAACCAAATTTCTTTCAAAATAATACGTTATTTGCGAGATTGTTTTTATAAATATAATATTTATTCTTATCCAAATAAATACATAAATTATTTAAATTTTCTTTGTAGTAACTAATACGCGGGTGAAACCGTGGGGCGCAGCTAGTATAAAATGTAGAGCCTAAAACCTTCAATATTATAGAACCTAGCTGTGCTAATCGTAGTTTCACCCGATTTTAAAAATGTAACAAAATTTGTAATAGTACATTTTTTTGAGAAAGGAGATGGATTTGGATACAGTTAACACTAAACCTTACTTCAAGAAATGTATAAATATGTTTCAAAACTTAATAAATTGAATACTTTCGGTCTTAAAAACATACAGCAATTACGTAAGATATTTAATTTCGGAGCAAATCTCATGATTTTTTTTTTCGCAAAAATCCGCCTAAAATTGCGAAAAAACTGGATTAAATTGAATAAAACATATTTCCATCCTACTTTCGAAATTTGTAGGGCTGTCAAGATCAACTACTACGCCTCACAAAGGATGAGTAGATCACGATCAAAAAATAGATAAACAAAAAAGTAAGTGTGAGTTTCGGATGAGTTTATCACATTTCTCCGGATCCACTGGTCCTACACGTAAAATGTATGGAACAAACAATGTAAATTTTCTCATGGCCTATAACTTTCGTTCGAGACATTTTTCCCTAAGATTTATAATACCGCAATAAATGTGAAAAACGTCAAAAAAAGTCGATATACCTTTAAAATCGAAAATTCGGGTATTTTGAGTAGGATATTCTTGATCAACGTAAGTCCAGACCAAATCTCAGATCGATCGCAGGTATGTTCTAAACGGAAGTTATCCATTTTATCTTTTTACGTATTATGTAATAATCTTATCTTTTTCTTCCATCACAGATATGTCCACGGTTGCCTGCAAAGCTGTAACGACGCGGACGCCTGCAACGAGTCTCACCGCGCGCGATACTCGCCTCTGCTCCTCGCGCTGCTATCGTGCCACGGCCTTAGCCTCGCGTTCAGGAGCTAACAGTTTCTTGAATTAAATAACTTTTAAGGGTGAAGAGTGGTACTTGGTACTACCGTAACACCTATTTCTGTTTTAAGAGCAGTGTTAAG
>MOOZ01002245.1:1589-11809 GCA_002930495.1 Cecropterus lyciades
AAGTCCAAACTCTTCATTCAGATTTCTGTCTGGCCGGGGATCGAACCCGGGACCCACTGCGTGACAGACCGGTATGGTGACCGCTCCGCCACGCGGGTCTACATGAAAACGTCTACATGTGTGCACTTACATACGAAAAATCGCCATTACGCATTATTGGCGTCACGTGTACGTGCAGTAGCTCGTACATTAGCTTTGAAGATCAATTCGTCCTTGACATTAAAAATTTAGACAAAAAAATTGATTAATACGTTTTTTGATCTCCGGGAGTTATTCCGAGCATTTTATTTTTATATCAAAATTATAATTAGCTTCACGCAATCGCGATATAATTATAAACTAATTAATACTAAGCACGTCTACTGCTTGCTTATCAATTTTTAATGCTTAGTAATTATCTTGGAATAGGAAATGTTCAGACCGCCTGCAGTTAGTTGCATTGCAGCAAAAAAACAAAGACTGAAACTTTTTGAAATAAGTTTATATATATGAATGTAGATTTTTCCGCAAAAAAAAACAACAAAAAATAAGCAAAAACTGAAACTTGTTTACACAAGTTTCTGTGTACGAAAGACAAGTTGTAACTTGTCTAGCTTTTTAGGCATAATTAGTAAGTTATGTCTACTTTTAGATAAAATTTAGAATACTAAAGGAGGTACTTTTAATGGTTCGACTCCGGAAGCACCACCGCCACACCTATTTCTGCTCTTCTGGTTTGAAGCGTAAGTGAGACTAATTATCCGAAGCCTTCCAATTTATTCAGGGGTAGCAACTCATCTGTAGGTAACTTCAGATAAGACTTATCTTTTCTGGGGTTATCTATGGGCAGCAGTGATGGATTGCATGTTCATTTGCCACTTTTTTATTATTGAAAAATATTGATTGAAACCTATATTACGTGGGCAAACATTGAAACTTTAAAAAATTTTAGATTTTAATAACAAAGTTACGTATATAGTCGAACAGATCCTCAGCTGGAACCAACCATAGAGATTAACGAAATTTCATCAGAATTGGTTGAGCGGTTTTAGATATTAGCGTGAGGTTGTACCTCCGTGACACCTCCATATGTCTGAAGTGGTAGGGTGTAGTTGGCACACTTATCTCAGTCCACCACTCAGTGCCACTCCCGGTAACGCATCTGTGATCGACTTCAGATAGAACTCTTGTTCTATTTGAAGTTGCTTACATGTCCATGGATGGCAGAGGTCTTATCATTTCATATCAGTGATAGTGGTTATTATATGATCATTTTCTACTTAAATATAATAAAAACATACTTAATAAAAACGTAAATCTAAGTATTCGATGTAATTTTAATATTTTTATATTCTACGTTTATTTTACTGAAATAAATTACCACTTCATGTGCGACTGATTAATTCATTATGCTTATATGATTATAAATTACTTGCAAGAATTAGAAACGGCTATATTTATCATTTATTTATATGTATTTCTCTCCGCTGCAGCGTCTAAGAAAAACGCTTTAAAAAAGATTTAATCTCATACTTTTGTAATTATTTATCAATCAAATATTGTAAATCCTTAATATAACTTAAAATTTTAAAAACCTACGTTTTTAAGCTAAGATTTTGTTTATGTCAATAATATTTACTTCTTTGACATAATTCGAAAGAAAAATCTGTCATTTTATTTATCATAGGTTCGAATAAAACTTATTTTTAAGAATTTACCTTGTCTAGTAAAATATCCTTGTACATTTGCAATATCGTCGTTTAAGTTCTAGCACCGCGTAAGTCATTTTTTCGCGGTAATGACATTTTGAAAATTGTCATTGGAATCGAAATACGCATCGTTTCGTCCAAGCAGAATCTACATATGACACAAAAATACCTTAAAATTATGGAAAATTAAAAGTACAAAATGGAACTTTAGTTGCGTCTATATAAAATTAATCGGTTTTTAACTCTCCAAAAAATTTGTCAAAAATGACTTACGCGGTGATAGAACTTAAACGACGATATTTATTTTGGAATCTATTTTTATTAAAACACTAAAGTATTTTAATAATAATTTAAATAACCAAATATTATTATAAGATATACATAGAAGTATGTATATTGGGGTTTAGAGTTTAAAATATGCTTCGATAACTTCGTATTTTTAAATATACATGGCAGAACATATCTAGAATATAAATTAATCGTTTTTATAGGTGAATAACGCCATCTCTTGTCGAGTAGCGAAGACTATTCAAATATCAAATCTGTAGCGATTACTCAAGATCAAACGCTGACTTTAAAATATTTAAATAAATAAAATACTTAAATATACAACAATACAAGTAGTAATAATATACTTATATTCCTAAAAAGAAAGACACTATATAAAAAGCTACTTTACGTAAAATTTGATATCTTTTCTTTTTTTCACAGTGGCGATTCGCAACATGGACAGAAATCCTCGCGACAGTCCTAGGTTCGTTGCTGGGTTGGCTGTGCTCGGGAGGGTTGGTGGGGGCTGTTCTCATCTACGGCGAGGTCACATCACTCTTCGTCGACCGTCACACAGCCGCGACGCCACCTGACCGCTTTACCATCCTCAGCTTATTTGGGGGTGCAAGGGTGTTGTGAGTATCTTTGTTTATATCGACTGTTCTGTCTCTGTTTCCCAACGATAAATGTTCACCAGAGCTGAAAACTTTCGAGATTTGAGATGTTTATTGGTCCCTCAAAAATAGTGATACTTTCAACGCTATACAAAATATTCTATAGAGCGTAGAGCCATGAGAGTCAAACCATTCAAAGTATTTTTTATCTAATTCCTAATCTGCAAAAAAATGGACATAAGTGTGGGTAGATATAAAATACAAACATATATACTAGTATGTATATTGCTTTTACGCGCGACTTCGCTTGCGTTTTGAAATTTTTTGAAGGACTATATATATATACCCCTAAAAGGGGTTTTGTCAATAATTCCCGCGCTTGTCGTGAGTATGACCCCAGTAAGTGTTACGAAGGGAGACGTTGATGCCCAAAATTATTGATATTACATGATTTTCACGTGACTTATGAAATAATTATGATAATATTACTGTAAATATAATAATAATGAAGGTATGATATCTCACGTTGAAAATAAAAGAGACCTTATCCGAAAGTTGCTTATTGCGGATTCAACAAAATTGTGTTGTAGAGTGTCTTACCACACCCTTCAGACCAGAACACAGCAGTGCGTAACTGCTGTTAGGCAGAAATAAATGTGCCGCTGGTGCTTCAGGAGTCGAACCAAAGAGTTCTATCGCCTTTGATTTTATTTTTGGAGTTTACTCCTTAAGAATCGATTTTCGTATAAGGTACACGGTATGAGAAATATATGAGGAGTAAAATCTAGTGATCGAATGACCTCGTTACGTTTTTTGGGTGCAACCTATTGTGCGCACCTTTCCCTTTTTCATCTGTCACATAGATGGCGCTGTTTACAATAATTGAAACTTACTTCAAGTTTTTTCATCGGTAATTGAAACTTATTTAAATTTTATTTTATTGCGCCTGTTTAGACAATCGTACTTAAGGAGTAAACTCCAGTCGGGCGTCAGAGCTGACACACACTTTTTTATATATTTTCCCAGATCAAGTCCAAATCGAACAGACCACATGGATGCGTTAGTAGACGACTCTGTGGCGTTTGCGTGGGCCAGCGTGGTCATCATGGCCTGCCAACTGGTCGCAGCAGCAGCTGCTGTCACTTTGGCTAACTGGGCGGCAGCTAAAATGGTGAGTATTCTGCTATTTACCTGACTGCGTCATAAAGGGGGTAATGTCTTTCGAGCGTATATGTATGGTATGTATGTAGTATGGATGCATATCCATCTTTGATAACATATTTTGTACTTAAAACAGTCGGTTTAATTGATGTGAAACATCGGGATACGGGACATTAATTTTTCCTCCTTCGTGTTGTTTTGGTGACCAATGAAGAATTACGATGTAAATGAATGTATTTCAAAATTAATAGACATAAATAACATGTATCATAGTTTGTAAATATAAATGGACATATGTAATTTAGAAAAGTACCTATTCCAGTAATCCCCAGTAGACTGGAGTCCCATTTGGTTAACTGCAAAATCAAAATCCCTATTTTTTAATATATTCATAAATAGAAATTTATTTATTTGGCGTATATTTATTTCCTGTTGTAAAGTATCCTTTAATGCATATTACATGTACAAAATAATTTCGATGTTTTACATCTACCAGGCGTCCCGTGACGGCTCTTTTTTAGTACGCCGAACGTAACGTTTTTGAGAAATAATATAACTTTGAATGAGAAATAATATACTGTGTTCCTCCTAATAGAGGCTTGACGATCCCCAACGTGTTGTGATTCTCACTTTGAAATCACTTAAGTTTTGGAAAAATGCTTGTACTAAAACATACCTACTTATTTTCAGATATCAAGGTTAAGGTGGAAATTACTACGGTCGGTTCTGAGTCAAGAAACAGCATTTTTCGACACAAACACAACCATGAATTTCGCGTCGACGCTTACAGAGTAAGTTTCTTTTTAGGGCTCCAAAGACCCAAAGGGTAAAAATGGGAGCTTATTACTAAGACTCCGCTGTCCGTTTGTCCGTATGTCTTAGACCAGGCTGGCTGACATGATCCGTGATAGCTAGACAGTTGATTTTTTAATTGATTGATGTAGCAAATAAACATGCAGTCCACCTGATGGTAAGTGGATACTGCAGCCCATGGACGTAAGCAATTCCATACAGAACAAGGGTTTTATCTGAAGTCGACCACAGATGCGTTCCTACTCCCGAGGACTAAGATGGTCGCCTCAAATGGAAGTGAGTCAACCACACCCTTCCACCTCACGCAAGAACTGCTTCACACTAGACACAGGTGTGGTGGTACCTTCCCGGTCGAACCGTACTCGTACCACCTAGAATTTAAACCTAGGAAGTATTTTATTTAACAAGAGAATTATTACACAATAGATTTTATATTTCCTATTCCTGTCTGGGTGCAAAAAGCCTTACAAGATTATTTTGGATAGCATAATTTGTCTACATATACAATAGATGCATTCTTAAATATAATTATATGTTAGGGCTCGTGTTAATTAGCGATTAAAACTTGAAATACAATAAAATATATGCGCATTTTCTGTTTTTGTTAGCTTATGTATTAGTATTGAATTTTATCCCTATCTTAATTTAAAGTAATAAACATAAACGCTTTCTACACTCATAGCACCACAGTAGGATTTTCTCCTGTATCATGGGTGCCATGGATACACAAAGACGAATACACAAACACCCAGACCCAGAACAGAATCTAAACAGAAACTGGACCCGGGGATCGAACCCGGGACCCAATGTGTCAGACCGGTATGGTTACCGCTCTGCCACGCGGGTCGTCATACAAGTATATATTTGCAAAATTTTCATATATATTTTAAAGTTTGATATCGTCTATGTGTATACATAGATATTATGTTTTGCTCATAAATATATTTTATTCTTAACCTTGATTAACACATGGCGTTCATAAAGTCATTAAAGTCGTACGTAGTCAATACCGTTAACTTGACCAAAACGGGCGGAACCGCGGGAATAAGCTAGTATGTACATAAACAGATTTTGGAAATGTACGGTCACGGAGAAAATTATGTGTAACAGGAATTGTCATTTCTAAAGGCGATAAATTTCAAGTTGCTTTGTGCTGCAGCAATAATAAAAATTAAATTAATAATAAAATTTATTTCACAACATATCATCACCAATTAATAACTTTATAATAAAAAACTTTACAACTAAAAATTTATTGTATCAGTATTGTCTTACAATTAAAAAAATTATAATAATATAACTCCATATAAACATGTTTTTATTCAATAAATCATGTTACTTATGTCTTACAATATTTACAGATCATTCAAATGTTTTTTCTGAATTTACCCCCTAAGCTTTTAGGCGCTTTTAAGCGCATAAAAAAATCATATTCCCCACTTATAAAATTGAAATGGTATGATGAATTCATCAAGTAGAAAGTATTTTGAGTCAATCCCATGAAGGAAATTATTTTTATTCAACAAAAAATAGGTCTCGGTCTGAGTGGTTTAACAAAAGTTAATAATTTCAGAGACACAGAAAAACTCCGTCAAGGGGTAGGTGAGCACGTGGCGATGACGTCATATCTTGGGGGTAGCGTGGTCCTCGCGTCCGCGGTGGCGCTCGTCAATGGGTGGCAACTCACCCTCGCTGGCCTGGCTGTGGTGCCGCTGGCGTTGATGGTGGCTGCCACCGTTGCTAAGGTAACTAAAAATGTAATATGTGTTTGAAAGTAGTAGAATCTTTGTGACTCCGGAGCTTATTTCCAAGCTCTGAAGTAGAATGTTAAGAATACTTCTATAGCGTGATTCAGAATACTAGTAGTGCCATCTCTTGATGAATTTCAGGATGTCATCGCAACTGGTCTATACATAACGCTAGTAGTGCCATCTATTGGTGAATTGCGAGAAATTACAGCAACTCGATTCTGAATACAAGTGGCGCCATCTGTTGTTGAGATGCAGAAAGTAGCCACAACACGTTCCATTTAAAGAATGCTCGGTGGCAATAAACCTTTGTACTTCGTCTAGGCTGCTCTACTCTTGCATTTATGGTTATGATCTCTTTATTTTTATATTTGATTTTATTTCCCACAATACAAAATGATATTCATAAATGTTGTCCTTTATAACTTCTATTTCTATATATTTAATGTTGATTTTATTTTTCAGTACCAAACAAAATGCTCATCCGAGGAAGTGGAGGCGTATGGCACTGCGGGGAGGATCGTTGAACAAGCGTTGGCCGCTATACGGACTGTCAGGGCTTATGCTGGAGAGAAGCAGGAAGTTGAAAGGTAAATAGTGGTAGTAGTACACAAGGACGTGTGTTAAAGAAATATGAGAGAGAGAGAGATGGGGAAGGAGTGTTTGTAGGGCTCATGTAGAAGGGAACAGTGGAAAGTGAAAAAAGAGAAAATTTATAAAAGAAATAGAGAGGAAAGAGTAAGTAATTTAGTCTCGAATCGCTGTTTGTTTTCCAAATGAAATAAAATTCAGTCATTTGTTATTTATGATGTCCAGCGTTGGGCTTTAGAAGACTGATGGATGCATTTTCTTTTCAGTCAGTGCTTTTATTATATCTAGTAGTGGACTTCAAAAGACTTATGGATAGGTGGATTTGCATTTCAACAAGCGTTTTTATATGTCCATCAGAAGACCACAAAAGACTGATGGATAGGTAGATTTGCATTTCAGCAAGCGTTTTTATATGTCCATCAGAAGACCGCAAAAGACCAATGAATGGTTTTTTTTTCAGTCAGGCGTTTCGTCATGTCCAGAAGTGAACCAAAAAGCCTGGTGAATGGATAGATTTTCATTTCAGCCAGTTATTTTTCTGATGTCACGTAAAAGACCCCAAAAGAGTGATGGATATTTAAATTTTCTTGACAGTCAGCGTTTATTATAAGTTCCAGCAGAAGATCTCATATGACTGATGGATAGATAGGTAGATGGATGGATGGTTTTTTTCCAGACAGTAATTAAGCAGCTGGCTTATGTTTGCATACTAATTTGTTTTATTCTTCTACCCAGGTACCAATCCGCCCTACAGTCAGGTATGGCGGCGGCCAGACGCCGCAGTGCGTGGGCGGGCGGCGGGGCGGGCGGCGGCTGGCTGCTTACATACTGCCTTAATGCTATAGTCTTCGCGTACGGCACTGCACTTATAGTCCGGGATATGCCACTCCCTCCCGAGCAGAGGGTGTACCGCCCGGGTGTTATGGTTACCGTAAGTATATTGAAATTATGTAGCCTATGTCACTGAACTGAGGCGATTCCAATGATATGTCATATGTCACAATCCGTGGAGCCGTTTGGGCTGTAGCGCGTGTCAAAGAAATTGACATACATACGCTCGAAAAACCTTACCCTCCTTCTGACGCAGTCAGATAAAAAGGTTGTATAATTCTTTGTGGTTCGGCTTTGGCATCATTGTCACACCTATTTGTGCCTAAAAATAAAAGTGGTAGACCCCTTATGGTTTGACTTTGGCACTAGTGTCACACCGATTTCAGCCTAATATCAGCAGTGTAGCGCTGCTGTGTTCTGGTCTGAGGGTGTGTTAAGGGAGACATACTTATCCGAGACGTTCCAACTTAGTCGTCAAGAGTAGTAACGCATCTATGGCTAACATCAGGCAAGACTGATCTTATCTAGGATTGATTACAGATGTCCATGGCTGACAAACCTGTAAACCCCCATCTCAAACCCTGCTGTACTCTTGTTAGAATTATGTGAAGCCTTAGTTATACGACACATTCAAACTTAATCTTTAGGACTAGACCAATCCTATTAGGGGTTGATTACAGAATACCGAGTATATGGAATGATGGCTTACTTATATATCTTAGTCCTCGGGACTAATCGCATCTGTGATCGACTCTAGATAGACCCTGTTCTATATGAAGTTACTTACAGATCTCCATGGGTGGCAGTTACCACTTAGCATCAGGTGGAGTGCATGCTCATTTGCTACTTCAGTCTGATAAAAAAATTAAAACAATATGAGAGTCCATCATTTTTGAAAAAAGAAACATTAAATAATCAATCTATCTGTATTCCAGGTACTTTTCTGCACCTTCATGGCAGCTCAGAACATAGCAATGTGCCATCCTCATCTGGAAATCTTCTCGACCGCGCGCGGCGCCGCCAAGTCCCTCTTTCGTCTTCTAGAACGAAAGTCCAGGATTGACGCGCTGCTAGAAGTTGGGAAGAAGCCTGAGGGATTCAAGGGAGATATTGTTTTTGAAAACCTGTATTTTAACTATCCTTCAAGGCCTGATGTAAAGGTAAGATCTAATTTTTAAGTTGAAATATTCTTTTTTGAACTCTTTCTTCTGTTGGTATCTTCGAAGAGTCCTATCAAACAGTATTTTTAGAGCTACGGAAATATAGAGTGTCGATCTTATTTCGTAAATAAAAGACATAACCAATTTATCGTATCACAACAAAAAAAGAAACGCGTCCAAATGTGTTTACCCGTTTAGGAGCTACGTTTCCACAGACAGATAGCAGGCAAACTTAAAACACCCCTGTTTTTGCGTTGGAGGTTAAAAAAATTTGAAAAATGAAAACATTTTTCAAAAATGACCAACGTAACAAAACGTAAACAATTTTAAAAAATACTCAAGGCAATAAAATTAAAAAGAAAAAGTATATTACTGAATGCTTGTAAGAAGAATGAGAAGAAATTATTGAAATAAATTTTAACTCCATCTAGTGACATTTTTAAGCAACATTTACTATGATAGCAGCAAAAATCTAAACTTATCATTAATCTCTTTACTTTTACGATATGAGGTGACCATCTCAGTCCTCGACAGTAGCTACGCATCTGTGATCGACTTCAGATAGAACCCCTGTTCTATATGACGTTGCTTACAGATGTCCATGGGTGTGTCAAATGGACTGCGTGCGTACTACTTCCATAAGAAAAGAAGTTTAAAACTAATCCTCATTCCAGGTCCTAAGAGGCCTAAGTCTTCGGATCAAAGCTGGTGAGACGGTGGCTCTGGTGGGTGGTTCTGGCTGCGGCAAGTCAACCTTGCTGCAGTTACTGCAACGGGCGTACGAGCCTGACAGCGGCAGTGTTACTGTTGACGGACATCGCTTGGAAGATTTACACTTGCATCACTTTAGAAAGAGTATTGGTAAGATCTTACTACTACGATAGGGGATAGGAAAATATGGTCCGACCGGGTACTGCCGTCATGCTTATGACTAGCGTGAAGCAGTTCTTCTGTGAGGTGGAAAGGTATGGTTGCCTCACGTTCGTATGAGGCGACCATCTTAGTCGTCAAAGTATCTGTGATCGACATCAGATACATGTCAATATGGCTGCATCTTACCATCAGGTAGACTGCTTGCTCGTTTGCTACTTCCATTAGTTTTATAATAAGGATATGTAAACTAGTATTGTTTAAATTTTAGAATTCTAGACCTCTCGTCAGGTCCAATTTAAAAAAAAAACTAGCATTTTCTGGACTCTACAATTCTAGACCTTTTGCCAGGTGACCTAGACCTAGAGTATCTAGAGAGTATCGTGCTCCGAGCTTCAGTTTGGACCTTGTATACCTATATGCAAGATGTCTAGAGAACTTTGATAGCGTGATTCAGAATACTATCATCATCTC
>MOOZ01002245.1:26830-37813 GCA_002930495.1 Cecropterus lyciades
GGTGTTCTGGAGTCAAACCACAAAAATTTGACGGAGGCAAGTAGAAGTCTGAAGTCGATCACAGATGCCTCGCTACTCCCGAGGATTAAGATGGTCGTCTCATATGAAAGTGAGTCAACCACACCCTTCCACCCGCAAGAACTGCTCCCCGTTAGACGTAGATGTGGCGGTGGTATTTCCCCGGACTACATTGGTTCTATCACCTGGATAACTTACTTATCTTGCTATTTCTTGTAGGTAATAGGTGGTATCTGCCTAGAAGGCTGGGTGACGAAGCGATCAGAAACTCAGGAGAGGAAGTCACTGGAGCAAGCATCACGATTGGCCACGGAAGCTGTTCTTAATGTCAGGACTGTTCACAGTTTGGGTAAATTTAGTTTAATTATCTTCAATAGTCTTATCTTACATTATGTTTCTTCTTTTTTCTGAATTAATTAGTCTATATAGGTAGACATATAGTTATAGGTTTCATTATTGGAAGAGATGTAGCAGTGAGAAATAAATAGCCTAATTCAAAGTGTCGGCGATTTGAACTTCGTGAAGCAAAAAAATCGTACAGCGAAAAAAAATTCCCACTATTATTTAATGCCTTTGTATACTTAAAGATGTGTATTGTCTAGGGGTGTGCGAATATTGTTCGAACCGAATCGAATTGAATATTAATATTCGATTCGAAATTCGAATCGAATATTAATATTCGATTCGAAATTCGAATCGAATAAGTTGAATTTTCGAATAATTCGATTCGGAAAGAATAATTCGTAAGTTCTGATTATTCGCATACCCCTAGCTATTTTCAAATAAGATTTACGTCATAAATATTGCAAGTTTCAGAAATCATTGCAAAAAAGGCTGAAGACCTCCTGTATTTTTTTGCAATTAAAGAAGTATATAGCCTTTTTACCCCACTTCCATTTGGATTTTTTTGTGTTTTTTGATCTTTGAACCTTCTTTTTACGAAGAGTATTACATGGCCGGCTGTGACTTACCATCAGGTAGACCGCACGATCTTCCGTACTTATATTATAAATGATATATTTCCTATCCAGGTGTAGAAAGAACCATGCTAAACCGCTACCAAGAAGCCCTCCTCCTAGCTGAGCGTCAGGCCAGTGGGGCTCGCTGGGTCCGGGGTCCGGTTTACGGTCTATGTCTGTGTGCACCCACACTGGGGTATGCGGTCTCCCTGGCCTATGGCGGCTATCTCATCGCGAGGGAAGACCTGCAATATGAGTATGCTATATTGTGAGTATGATGGTTTTTACGTCTTATAAATATTAGAGATGTGAACTTGTGAGGATGTTACTCTCTCATGTAAAAACTACTGGTTGGAATTCGCTGAATAAATGAACTATTCAACACAAAAATATATTTGCAATTGGGACCAGTAGTTCCTGAGTAGTTCCTGAGATTAGCGCGTTCAGTCAAACAAACAAAATTTTCTGCTTTATCAATACTGCTATACTAATATATAAAAATGAGATAGTGTGTGTCTGTGTTACTCAATCACGCAAGAACCACTGGACTGATTTACATGAAACTTTGCATGGATGTAGCTTATTTAACTGGTCTGTCTATGGGCTACTTTTGATTTTGATATTTTTCGCTATTTAAAGATGGCAACTATTTTAACGATGGCCCTAAGTTTCAATCTTTTATACTTCCATTTTAAATAAAATGCGAATGCTAAAAATAGAAAACTTTTGATGGCATATACGAGGTTAAAATTATTTTTTTTTATCCAGATCTATCTTTTTTTATACGGATTATCTTTTTTTTATAGTAAGGAAATAGCAAACGAGCATGCAGCCCACCTGATGGTAAGTGGCTACTGCCGCCCATGAACATCTGTAATCAACCCTAGGTAAGATGAAGGTCTCATCTAAGGTTAGCCACAAATTCGTTGCTATGTCTCCCTTAGGCAGAAATAGGTGTGGCGATAGTGCTTCCAGAGTCGAACCACAAAGAGTTCTACCACTTTCAAACTCACGTAGCGAAGCACGAGAATTTCAGCTAATCAATATATAAATAAAAAAATATATATGTATAGATCACGGTATAGATTGGTATAGAGGACGTGATATTTCCAGGGTATCAGAAGCTCTGATCTACGGCGCCTGGATGCTGGCAGAAGCTCTGTCGTTCGCTCCTAGCTTCGCAGCTGCAAGGCGTTCCGGAGCCCGTATAATCCAGGCATTGAACAGGAAACCTGGCGTGGTCACCGAGGAGACCGCTGTGGAGGATCCTAACTGGGTGAGTGGGTTAGACTTGGCATGAAGGAATCTGAGTGCTACGTATAAGATGTTACAAGAGAGGTGGCAGAACCAGTGTAGTTTGACCGGGGTGGTACCATCGCTATACCTGTCTAGCGTGAAGCAGTTCTTGCGTGTGGTAGGGTGTGGTTGCCGGGTCACTTATATATGAAGCGACCATCTCAGTCCCCGGGAGTAGCAAGTCTTCTGTGATCCATCAGATAGAACCCCTGTCCATGAGCGGTAGTAACGACTTACCATCAGATGGACTGCTCGTTTGCTACGACAGATTGATAAAAAAAAGAAAATTGAGTGTTGCAACAAGTAGAGTTTGTACGATTCAATCGGGGGTAGGGGGGAGGTTTATAAGGCACCTCTAGCACAACTGTTCCTAACGTGAACCGATGCATGTGTTGGAAGGTTGCCGGCTCAAGTACGAGGCGATAATTTTAGTGCTCAGGAATGCATCTGTAATTGATTTCAATTTGAATTGGAACGCCTCGGAGAAGCATGTCTCCCTTACCACAACTTTTAGACCAGAACACAGCATCAGAACAGAACACAGCAGAAATATGAGAATAGAAAAAAATAAAAAAAAAATAGGAGGACTATTTTTGTGTTCATTGATCCCTGGATACATGATATAGGCTGTGAAATTTTTTGTGTGTTTTTTTCACCATTTTTTTCGACCTTCGAGCTCCTCGAGCTACGCCCATGACATAGTTATGAGAAATTTGTAATAAAATATAGTCCAAGACGACACTAAAATGAAAAAAATTATACTACATATAATCTATGGTTTTTTATTCTTCTACAAGAACCCCTCTGCAGATGTAGGCCTCCAAGGATTTCCAAAACTCTCTAGGTTATATTTTTATTCTATGTATGCTTATACCTTTAAAATAATACTATTAAAATAGTATAATAAATATGTGTTTATCATTTCAGGCGGCATCTGGTGACTTGTCCTTCGAAAACATCCACTTCCGCTACCCAACCAGGCCTAAAGTGCCGGTCCTTCGAGGCCTGAAGCTGCAGCTGCCGGCCGGAAAGACCTTGGCGCTGGTAGGAGCGTCTGGGTGCGGGAAGTCTACCCTCATGCATCTGTTAATGAGGAGCTATGACCCGGAGATCGGGAAAGTGGTAAGTTTTGCCATCAAAACCATCAGATCAGGTTTGCCATCAGAATCACCATTGATTCTGATGTAGCTGATGCTTAGGAACGTACCCAAACCACGTGACCTATAAGACGAATACACAAACACTCAAACCCATAAATCTAAATTCATCATTCAGATATCTGTCTGGCCGGGGATCGAACCCGGAAAACTTTTTGCGTGTGATCGAAATGGTGACCGCTTCGCCACGCGGGTCGTTAAAAAACAAAATATATTTAAAGTGAAAAAGTTATTTTTAATGTTTGTATATTAAAAAAAATATTGTAAAAGAAAAAAAAAACAAAAAAAAATTAAAAAATAATAATTGAATTACTAGAAAACTTAATAATAACTCAACATTTTTTTCCAGGTTCTAGACGGCAAGGACATAAAACAGGACCTAACGCTACCCCAGCTTCGGTCCCAGTTAGGCCTGGTCCAGCAAGAGCCGGCCCTGTTCGAGAGGTCCATTCGGGACAACATCGCATACGGCGACACGTCCAGACAAGTCCCGTTGGACGAGATCATTGATGCTGCGAAACAGGCTAATGTTCATAGCTTCGTGGCCAGTTTACCTCTGGTAAGTTCTAGAAGATTGTAGTAGAAAACGAGCATACAGTCCACCTAAAGTGGTCACTGCACGCCATTTGTAAGCAACTTTATGTAGAAGGGTTTTATCTGAAGTTAATCAGAGATGCTTTGCTAGTCCGCATGGCTACCATGGTCGTCTTATATCAAAGTTAGTCAACCACACTCTTCCACCGAAATGAAAAAAAAATCACGCTGGATGTGGCTATTGCGATGGTACTTCCACGGTAGTTGCACAGCTGCCTAACGGCAGCTGATAACACCGGTGGGCAGTGTACCCACTGAGGGAATTGCCCGGGCAAGGAGGGGTTCCTCGAGGCCCGTAGACCCTGCGCCAGCGGCGAAGACACGCCGCGGCATAGGAAGTTTATCTCATTGTCCACGGTTGAACGACTCTGGTTCTACTACCTGTAAAACTGGTCCTACATTGTCATGTCTTGTGTGGTAAAAGCAGTTCTTCCAGGTGCACTGTAATTACAGTACATTTACTGTATTTTCATTTCATTACAGCACACAGTAAAATTTTATTTTGAAATTTGATCGAGAAATGACCTTTTTTTGGTCGTCAGATTGTACAGAAAGTTGTCAAAGTAGATGACGTTTTTTTTCGTCGACGTAAATTTACCTGAGTCTTTAAAATATCATTTACTGTAATTTTGTACAATATACATTATTTTTACAATATACAGTACGAAACTGTAATTTTATGATCACGATCTGGAAAAACTGGGTAGAACTCATCGTGGTTCGCCTCCAGAAGCACCACCGCCACATCTATTTCAGCCTCATAACAGCAGTAGCGTTGCCGTGTTCTGGTCTGAAGGGCGTGGTAAGGGACATACTTATCCGAGGCCTTTCTTAGTTTCAGGGGTAGCAACGTATTGTGGCTACCGTAAGGTAAGACTGGGACTACATATCTGGGATTGTAATTGTCCATGTGACAGTGACCACTTACATGTCCAGCATGCTCGTTTGCTACGTCTAAATAATACAAATCATCACACCTAACATATTCATTCAAACCTTTTTAAGCCATATTTTATTAGTCTTTAAAAGTGGTCAAGAGTTATATAAAGATATATTGTGATTATATGTATGGTATATTTCTTTGTTAAGTATTATTTTTTGGTAAAGAGTATTATATAAAGATATTTCTTCCAGGGTTACGACACGGTGTTAGAAGCTGGCAGTGCAGCGCTCTCGGGTGGTCAGAAGCAGAGAGTGGCGATAGCTCGAGCGTTGCTCCGGAAACCCAGGGTCTTGCTGCTGGATGAGGCTACGTCTGCCTTGGACGCCACTAGTGAGAAGGTGGGTGACAACTGGGTGACAGTACTTACAGGATATTGTTCTTTGGAGGTCTTCAATTCTTAATCAATTCTTATTTAAGGTGGTAGAACTCTTTGTGGTTAGACTCTGGAAGCACCACCGCCACACCTATTTCAGCCAAATATCAGCAGTGTAACCATGCTGTGTTCTGGTCTGAAGAGTATGGTAAGGGAAATATACTTATCCGAGGCGTTCCATCTTCGTTCTCAGGGTTATTTTTAGCAGAAAATGATTAAAATTGTCTACGAAACATCATTTCACCTTTCTATATTTTTGTCCACAGACTGTCCAAGCGGCTCTAGAAGCAGCCTCGAAGGACAGAACAACTGTCATAATCGCCCACAGATTGGCCACAGTTAGACACGCACATATCATCTGTGTTGTAGATAAAGGCAAGTATTTATTACCTATTTATTAATGCTCACATTATCATAAAATAACCTCTTTTAATTTTATAAATGTGTACATAACTCTGTCTGTATGTTACGCTTACACGCGTAAACCACTGAACCGATTTTAATTAAATTTGGTATCTTGAGAAAGAACATAATTAATGCGATAAAAGGTTGAAGGCGTTGAAATAGGGCATGAAAATTTATAAAGAAATTTCTCATTCGTATTTGTATCAATCGTTTTTGTGCTTGTTTGAAGTGATACTACACTTCCTGCATGTGTACACATTGAAAAACATTTCTTTATGTATTAAATCACCATTTTAAAATATAATACAAAAAGTCATTAATACATGTGCGATAGACTATACTATAAAACGCATATTTTATTATTATTAATTTAATTTCAGGTGTCGTAGCTGAAAGTGGTTCACACGAAGAATTAGTTCGCAAAAGAGGTCTCTATTGGGAGCTACTACAACAACAAGCGCCATCAGACTCATCAGCTGATGCGTGACCGCCATCTTGGTTTAGCTTTTAATAACCACAGATTATATATCAAACAGAAATGTAGATCCACAATTTTATTCACCAGGGTTTTATCACCAGAGTTAATTCAATATTCTCTTGAATATTTACATTATGGAAATATTTCAATGGAATCAACATGGGGAATAAAACCATGTAATATTATCTTTATGTATAATGTTTTAAGTTTGATGCAAAGTTGTAAATCTGGTTTAATCTTTATGAAAATGAAATCTTTATGAAATGAGACTAAAATATATTACTCTCTGATTTTTAAAATGACATATTTTTCTACGTGTCAAAAAATATGGCGGGAATTTCTATGTGATATATATTCTGTATAGTGATGTACCTATTTAGTGTTATGACAGATGTTAGATGTTAACTTTTGTCTCGAATATGTGCTAATATACTATGTACTTCATAGATATAGGTGTCGAAAGAATATGACTATGATAATACGATTTTAATGTTTTCCTATTTATTTTATAGAAGTTTGTATTATTTAAAATCAATTTTTCGAAACTGTATGTTACTTGACAATCATGTTCATGACAAATTATTTTATGAATCTCTAGATTTATGTTATTTATGATCAGTATTCTTGCCAATTTTATTTGAAAACTAGTTATTTAATGTACTTTAAGATCATGACTCGAGTATCAAATCTATTTTAGTCTTTTTTGTTACAAATGACGAATCAGAATCGAAATGAAATATTAGTGATGTGCCTTAGATTCTCAAAAATCTGTCAATTAAATGTGATAAAATATGTCTGTTTTTCGAAATTTACAAATAAAATTGATAAAGCAATCATTTTTGAGTACACTATAAATATACTCGTAATAATATGAATTAAAAAAATTATAAAGAATAGATTCTAGAGAGATATCTAATCATAGAATCATAGAACTTTAACAGATTCTATGAGTCTATGACTAGATATCGATATTATATAACGATATATATAGATATCGATAAATATTTTTGAAAAATCGTTGTAATAATCACTACTAGGTGTTCATTACTAAGTGCCTTAAGTTAGTATGAAACTTATTTAAGGAATTAAAATTAATTTATTAAGTACCAAAAATTGTAAAAACTCAGTGGAGTTTTCTTGTTTTCTTATGACTGTGATTATGTTTATGTTAGCTAAGTACGTAGTGCTACTTACTTTAAGCTGTTATTTATAAGTTTTTTTTTAAATCACTCAAATAATACTTGATAATAATATTTTTAAATCCTAATCATAAAAATTATTAATCAATAAAATTTATTGACTCAAAATTTAATTAAAAGCAACGAATTATTGTCATAATAATTCAATTATGTGAATCTGTACTTATTCAATGCATTTTAATTTCAGATAAGTATTGCATTTACTTATACAGATTATTGTAATGTACTATTTATGTAATCGCACTCAATCATATTTAAATAGAATTTAAGTAGAAAATCTAACATCTCGTAAACTAGCTCCATTTTGCTATTTTACTGAAAATATTGTTGAAACAATAGCAATATTGCAGGCAATATTCTTGCTGCAAAATATTGCTCTTATTTCAGCAATATTGCCAGTAAGATTGACGATATATTGTTGAAAATAGGGTAATACTATCAGCGATATTGTTGCCGCAATCTGGCAAACTATCTGAAATAAATGAAATAAAAATAAAATTTCAACATTTTTCTTATCTTTCAATTACCTGTAAAAGTTTTACATTTGAATGAAACCGCCATTTCGACATTTTTAACCGACTTTCCAAAGGAAGAGAAGTTATCTATTCGTCACGTAATTTTTTCTATATAATTTCACTCATACTAAGGACCAATTCGTGTCACCTCCCACATGCGTTATATAGTTTAATATTATACTTCTTATATCTACGTATAATATATCGTTTAATATCTTGTCATGCATGCACACATGAATGCTAAAAAATTACAGCGGATTAATTCACACGTATACCCGCGTGACAAGAAACAGGCCCTAAGACTCGATTACAGCAAATATACAATATAAACTCAATTATGTTATAGATACAAAAGTTTGTGAGGATGTATGTGTTTGTTACTCTCACGCAAAAACTACTGGTCGGATTTCGGTGAAATTTGGCTTACAGATAGTTTATGAGCTGGATTAACACATGGGATACTCATTACCGTGGTGAACGTGACCGACGCGGGCGGAGACGCGGAAAAAGCCTACTGCGCACTACTGCTGACTAACCTGTTTATATAAATTAAATTGTGATAGAAATAAAAAACAATAAACAATTAAATTAATTTATTTCGTCTTTTATTTTACATAATAATCATTATACCGGAGATAATTTTAAAATATTTTCTAATTAATTGGCAGTGTAATAATTTTCTTTAGGGATGGCGATCTGAAATCGATTAATCAAGAATCGATTATTGTAACAAATTCCGATTTTAAATCGATCTTTGTTATCAGAAATTCTACTTCTAATGTTTTTGTAGCAATTACCAATTAATTGAAGCGATAAATAAATCGAGGATCGATTTTTATATAAATCCGAATCATTTCAAAATCGATATTTTTCGAAGAAAGAGAGATAAAATAAATGGAAGATTGATTTTTGAAGAATCGATTCTTCCAACTTTTATCGAATACATTTCCAAATCGATATTTTTCGGAATCACCATCTTTATATTTCTTTTATTATACGTATACCAGTGTGCATAACTATGACATAGCTTTAAGAGTATAATAGATAAATTATTTTTAAGATCAGACAAAAAATAGACAATACCTAGTGAAACATTGTATTGACATATTTTAAAGGAAATTTACATAGTATCTAGTATAACTACAGATTATCACATATAATTTTTCATAAGATTAAGAAGCAAACGATCATGCAGTCCACCTGATGGTAAGTGGTCACCGCCCATGGACATCTGTAAGCAACATGTGAACAAGGGTTCTATCTGAAGTCGATCACAGGCGTTGCTACTCCCGAGGACAGAGATGGTCGCCTCATATACAAGTGAACCGGCGACCACACCCTTCCACCTCACGCAAGAACTGCATCACGTTGGGTCACATGCATCACATCACCGTCACATAGGTGTGACGGTGGTGCTGAACCCGGTCAAGTAACGATCTATCACCTGTCAAATTTCTTGTATAATAGAACCCCTGTTCTATATCTATGAAGATGCTTACAGATGTCCACGGGCCATCACCACTTACTTTACGTTTGCCTATCTTTGTCTGAAATTCCCTGTAAAATATAAAAAAGCTTAATTTCTTACGTGTACATTACTATTAGTACGAGATTATTTTGTTTCCTTAAAAATCATTGTTTACGCCCAAGTAAGGTTACGTACCCAAACCACGTGACCTATTTTTGACAAGTTTTGACCCCCCTCCCTCGCATTGGTGACAATCCGAGAAAAAAAAGTAGAACCCTCCCCATCCCCCCTAGTTTTCACGTAGTAATTCATAAATACGGCTTTCAATATTTATTTGATAAACTAGTAACATTATTTAAATATTAAAACAATTTCCCCGACTGCGTAAGACGTTTTTTTTGTTCATAATATTTACCCCTACTCCCTCCCCTACAATGGTCACGTGGTATTGGTACGTTCCCTAATTTGAACACCCCCCTTCGGTGGGTACGTTCCCTGTACATTGCAAAGTATGACCAGAAACGTAAACTCAAACGTTCAATGTAATACAGTGTATACTAAAACGTAAACAAAGATTGTTTTGAGGAAACGTAAAAACTCGTACAGACATTTTTTTAAATATGGCATGTGTAAAGTTGGCTTTAAAATCTTCTACAATAAGCATATATAGATATGTTAGGCCACGAAACACTCGCTTCAAGCGTCAATTGTTGCGCAAGTGTACGCGTTAAGTCTAACCAAAATGTCTACCAATTGGACTATGGCCTAACTATGGATACGCGTATAGGGATTGTATTATTGACTCATCTTTACTAATATTATAAATCTGAAGAGTTTGTTTGATCGCGCTAATCTCAGGAACTACTGGTCCAATTTGAAAAATTCTTTCGGTGTTAGATAGCCCATTTATCGAGGAAGGCTATAGGCTACATATCATCACACTAAGACCAGCAGGGGCGGAACACCAATGAAGATTGTTTCAAAATCGGGGTTCGGATTTTTCGGAAATTCGGATTTTGTAAGGAGTCAAAACGTAAAATACCAATAAAAAGACGTGTGGCACTCGGAGACTGCCAATAAAGCTTAAAAGAAAAAATTGTTTTCTTATCGGTCACCACGCTCGAAAAGTTGAATTAATATCAAAGAGAAACAAAGGAAAAAAATACTGCATTTATAAAACTAGCTAAGCTCGCGGTTTCACCCGCGTTTAAAATAAATGTAACGTGACATATATTAACCGAAATTTTATATCTCATTAGAAAAAAAACCCCCGATTTTGAAACAAATCGGACCAGTAGTTCCTGAGATTAGCGCGTTCAAACAAACAAACAAACTCTTCAGCTTTATAATATTAGTATAGATAAATAAATAATATAGATAATAGTATAGATAAAATAATATAATTACATACGTACGCATGCGCAGTAACGCCGATACAACCAATGCCACCTAGAGGAGAGTTGCTGAACTAAAGAGACAAGCGTGATATTTCAAAAAGTCATTAAAAGTCCTGCTATTCATCGATAGATGGCAAAACTAAAAAGTATCACCGCTGTGCCGGTCGGAGTGGGGAGGGGG
>MOOZ01002249.1:1090-20988 GCA_002930495.1 Cecropterus lyciades
ACGTTCTACTAGAACACGTGAGGTGCGTGCGCCTTCTATCATCGCCTATTGTGTTCATAGAATCCCAAAAAAATTATAGTCTAACTATCTATCTATCCTTAGTGCTTGGTGTTAATTCTTTTTTGTAGGATTGTCTGAAAACAAAATAATGAACACTAATCTCATATAGCCAATATGCCGACAAATATATCTTTCTGTCATTAGTCAAAATCGGACTATAAACACTTGGCCACGAAATATTCGCTTCAAGTATTGGCTATTTCGCCACAATTTACAGCAATATTTCGTTTTTTTTTATGACATTGAAGTAGCAAACAAGCATGTAGTCCATCTGAGGGTAAGTGGCCGCTTCCGCACATGGACATGTAAGCAGCAAAAGAATTATGATGACTTATTCTTGTAAGGCCACGTAATTTCGCTTATCGTTTTAACATCTACAATTCTTTTCGACTGAATGGCTCTTGAATCGAACGTATCTTTCTAGGGTTAAAGGAATGTCTTTTATTTAACAGTGAAAATTCCGAAGTTGATGGTAGAAATACGATTATAACATATACTTTAATTCAAGATAATGATGTGTTAGTTTTGATAATACGAATGGCATTGAACTGTTTGCACATGTTTGTTCAGCTGATAGCCCATAAAATGTGTACTTTTATAGAGAGCCTCATAATAAATCTAATAATAATATATAATCTAATAATACTATTTGCTTCATAAATAATTATAATGTCCCAAAAATCGGCAACTGAATTTACATATTTTTTTGGCCATAATCTTTTTAAGGCTGTTCTTGATTAAGACAATTTTGTTTTGTAGATAAATTTAAATAACCTACGAAACATGCGCTTGAAACGTTATTCATCGATTCATTATTCATTTCGCTGCAAATCATAGCGAAATTTGCCCAATACTAACGCTTGCAGCGCCTAGTGAATATTTTGCGGGCCTCGGGTAAGGCCAAACATAACAGACGCAGGTAGTCACGTCTTCGACATTTGTCTCGGCTGCAAAAAACCGAACAGCTATAACGCATCTCCGATAGCTCATCAAGGATGAATTGTAACGTAGATGGCGAAAGTGATTAATGAAGCATTCCACGTCGTAAGCGAGTACGATCGCGTCTGCGACATGCCACGCATAACTATTGTTTACTTTGTTCTCTAGGGCAGGGGTTCCCAATTTGGCCTTGGAACGTTTATTTATCATACATTTTTTGGCGGAACCCTATCTGACTATTTCGATAACTAAAGTATTTACCTTTTAGTTTCAATATTTTCAAGTTAAGACTCGGAGGAAGAACAAATTACAAAGGAAAGATAATCATTATAATGTAACAACTAATTAAAGTAAATAATGATTTCTTTTAACTTATTTTCTTATAATAGTATAGTGTTTAAGAGTCTTGAACGAACGTTTTTTTTTTAAATCTCCGACAGAGCGTAACCCTGTGACCCTTCTACAGAACCCCAGGGTTCCGCGGACCACCATTTAGGTATCGCTGCTCTAGGGACAGTAGTGGCACTATCGATCAATACTACACTACTCTAACGCCCACGACTCCGCTCTGGCGGCGCTCTAATTTGGATTAAAGTGAGCCGCCAACATGAAATTATTTTAACTATATTATTATCATTTTACAGATGTAGTAAGATATTACTGTACAGATAATAATAATGTGTCTTTACAATGCTAGTAGGTACTTAGATCTTATCTTACCTAATAATATTAAAAATGAGATATTTTTGTGAGGATGTAAGTACCCATGTTTGTTAACATTCTTTAACGAATAAACAACTAGTCGGATTTCGCTGAAATTTGGCACAAAGATAATTTATTTATGACCTGAACATAAGAATCTCATTACCGTCGTAAACGTAACCGAAGCGGGCAGAGCCGCGAAAATAGACTAGTGTATTCATCACGTCGTAGTTTGCATATAGTTACAAAGACATAGCATGCATATGTTGCAACTACATAAACTCAATGTGCATTCAAGCCGTGTATACGATCGTATACATTTTAGTTTGTGGACAAATAGTGCTAAGCTTGTAGCATATTAAATTATTACTTATTAGTGATAGTCAAATCGTTATCGAGGTTGCAACCCACATAGTAAATAGTTACTGCAGAATACAATATCATACAAGAAATACATCTAATTGAAACTTAGGCGTGCATTGTGATAATCGGATTGAAAGCAATGAATTAATGAATTGCTACTTTCATTTTTGTTTTTTTTTTCCTGTTGATTATTGAATTAATTGCGCCAAATAAACAAAAGAAACCTATTGCTAAAGCACATTTTAATCGTGGAGTACAAATACGTTGTACCTATGAATTTATGTGTAGTATATTATAAAATTTTTGCTCCGTTCTGCAATGATCTGAACAGGGGATAAATTTGATAGAATACAGTTTTGAACATTTGGTAAATCTTACTTTGTTTTAAGTTTAATACTATAGATACTATAATACTATAGATGCTATCTTTAGTATAACCTATATTTAATCCTCCCATTTTATTTTTGATTTTCATGTTTGAAAGGAAATTGGGCGGAAAGCGGGTATTTTTATTTAGGTACCTACTTAAATAAGTTGTTCATTGTCAAAATTGCCTCAATTTTGCAGCGATTCGCTGCGAAATATCGTGCCCTTATACGATCGAACACATGCATTTGTTTTTAACGCTTACAGTTGCAACGTCAAGCTGATGACGCAGATGCGATATTTCCCTAGTCCTCGAGTAAAAGGTGCTGCAAGCTGCGGGTTGCAGAGGGATTAAACTTTGCCCCAGTGAAAACGATATAAGTGTAATACTTGCTATTGGCAAAAACAGACTATAGCAAAAATATACTATAGCAGAAATACCAAAAAATATATGATCGTGTGCGGTATTGGACAGGAGCAGTTCGAGCTGAGCGTGGAGCACAAGCTGGGCGTGGGCTGCGTGGGCGGCGGCGCAGTGGCGTGCAGCGTGGCGCTCGACCGCGGCGCGTACGTGCCCGGCCAAAGCATCGCGCTCTCCGCGCACCTCGCCAACCACTCGCGCACCGCTATACGCTCCACGCGTGCTGCGCTCACTGAGGTACCTCTAAACACATTTTTTTCTTTTTGGAGTTTACTCCTTAAGAATCGATTTTCATATAAGGCGCCCGGTATGAGAAAAATATGAGGAGTAAAATCTAGTGATCGAATGACCTCGTTACGTTTCTTTACCTCGTTACCTTTCCTTTTTCATCTGTCGCATAGATGGCGCTATTTACAACAATTGAATATTACTTCAAGTTTACTCATCCGTAGCATAGTTAGCGCTGTATACAATTGAAACTTACTTTAAGTTTTATCATCTATCGCATAGATGGCGCTGTTTACAACAATTTAAACTTATTTTAATTTAATTTTACTGCGCCTATTTAGACAATCGTACTTAAGAATAAACTCTAGCCGTGAGTCGGAGCTGACACACACTTTTTTATTATATTGAAGTAGCAAAAGAGCATGCAGTCCACCTGAGGGTAGGTGGCTACTTCCGGCCATGGACATCTGTAAGCAACTACATATAGAACAATGAGTCTATCTGAAGTCGATCACAGATGCGTCGCTACTTCTGAAGACTCAGTTGGAACACCTCGGACACACACACACTGCTATGGTACGGTGCTTCCGGGGTCGAAGCACAAAGAGTTCTACCACCTTCAAAAGCAGCAATTTAAACAGCGAACACAATAAAGCAGCATCACTAGACGTATGACGTATATGCATAGACGATCCAGTACATGGCGCACGGCAAGGTGGCGGCGCGCGAGGTGCGCGAGCTGGCGCGGCGCGCGCACGGCAAGACGCGCGCGGGCGGCGAGGACCGCTGGCGCGCCGAGCTGCTCTACGTGCCGCCGCTGCCGCCCACCAACCTGCGCGGCTGCCACCTCATCTCCGTGCGCTACGACGTCGTGGTGAGTACTGCTGTGCGCTTTTTATTTCATTTTTTATAACTGTACCTGACAATGAGGCGGACGGGCCGCCGTATGAAAAACATCAGAGGAGTCGCCGATTTATTAAAATCGATTGAGCAGATAAAATCGTCTGTCGATACATAAAATTATTGATCGGTGTATATAAATTGCATCGCATAAAGTTGGCAATGAACCAGACTGTCTAAGATTCTTAAAAATTCCACCGATTTGAAATCTTCTGACATTATTTTAAGAAAATTATACAATTGCAAACTAAAACAACGGCTAGTTAAAATTACTAATTTAAGGGCATAATTATCAATATTTTCATTCGTCTTTGACACGAACATGTAATATACTTCCAGTTCATAATCGAGCCGAAGAGCCTGGAGAAAGAGGTGAAGCTGCAGCTGCCGATCCTCCTAGGCACGTATCCGTTCCGCGAGGAGGGCGAGGAGGCTCACCCTCCCACGCACTACCCCAGCACGCTGCCCATCTTCCGACCCTGGCTGCACGAGAAGCCCACACACTGACACCAGATCGCCCCATATACTGTGCCAATGGCAAAATCAGACAATAATGAGAGTCAGATTTTTGCTAATGACAAAACTTCAACTTATACCCGTTCACTTGTGGCACAAATCCATCTGAGACCAAGTATGAAGATAGTTTGTTATAAGTGATTGTGACTGTTCATACACCACAGTAATAGCCAGTTCATCACGAATATTGACTTCTTAGGTTACATAATTTGTAGTATTTTAAGCACAATATGAACACTAAAAATACCACATAATTGAATATAATGTAGGTACACACTTTAAGGTGCATTAAAATATTTTTGGAATCTATGGCGGAAAAAATGATGCACGTCGTCATATCATGCATTAAAACAAGCAATAAGTTTGCGTTTTTAATATTATAAGGATTAAAAGATCACATTTTATCAGGGATTTTTAGAGAAAAATGAAATTCGCAGATTCACCTTTTAAAATGTGGTGATGATAAAATCAAAACAATTAAATTAAAATCGGACAAACTTTAATGAAATAACGTCATTATGTAGTATTTCTTATTTGTGCAGTTTATGAACTGTACAGTAGTCGTCATTTGAAATGACCGACTTAAATTCAGTTTTTTAAATGAAGAGCATTGTCAACGTTTTTCCTTTATAATATTTTCAAGCTATCTCATAAAGGCACGAAATCTATGATAGAAAACTGGGTTGGTCCTAAAGTGCTATTTTAATGTTATTGTACATTTTTTATATGATTTAGTCATTCGACTGACAAGCAGTTTTACTTAATAGAACAAAATGTTTTACCCTTTACCACTTACTATACCTAAATGAATATATATCTTGAGGATATTTTCCTGTTATCGATACAAATATGAGAAACAAACATAACAATGATCTGATATTATGAATGATTTTATTTTTATAACTCTTTACTAATGTAAATATACAAGTGCCATTAAATGTTGTAATTAAAAATATTTTATATAAATCTAAACCTAAATTTAATTACTACGCAAAAGGTAACAGCATTTCAACAATCATTATGAGCTTTTATGTAGCTAAATTGTGGCAATGTATAAAACTAACCTGTGATATATTATTCCGTCCATTTTTAAGTCGTCACTCTCTTATCACCTCGGAGCAGAAGAGATCTTTGTCAAAAAGAAATAATATGGATTCTTATACTATATGGATTTATACTATAATTTTGTTATGAATTTTTATTGAATATGTTTTTAAAGAAAAAGTAAGAGAATTTTACATATTATGCATTATATTTTTACACATTTTTATTATCAAACTCATTATTTAAATCCATATTGATTTATACCGCAATGCGATTATTCATCGAGCTCTGAGATGTACGAGGGTGATATTTTTACTGTAGTCACACTACAATGTATTAATACTTTTTAATGTATTTTATTGGAATTAGGATAAATAAAAATAATAATTAAAATACAACAATTGTTTTAGTGTTTTATTATGATCACAAGTTGCACTAAACATGGAACTTATAAGCACAATGTTCTCCTCAGCAGAAAGTTCATTTTACAATAAAGGTTAATTCCCGCTAACGTTCCGAGTTAAATCTTGGGCCACCATTGACTCTCGATATACAAAAAAAATTCCTGATAGAATATTAAGAATCTATCTATAATTAGATTCAATAAAAGTTGTACAGCTATTTTCTTCTAGCTTGATCTAGTCACACGTCGCTCTGTTGTGTGGGCCCTAACTGACAAGCTACTTTTGGCATGTTCGATTGCCGTTTTAACCGCTTTTTTAGAAGATACCCAAGGAAATTAGCCACTAAAGGCATCTTACATCTATATTGATGACATTCTATGTGGCTTGTGTATCTTATTTTTTTTTTTAATTTTATCACTCCCCAAAAAGTACCGCTCGGGGCGGAATAGCGACTATGTATCGTGAAAACAAGTACTTGAGATCGGAGGAGCATCATCATGCAAACTGATGCAATCTTATGAGCATTTCATAATGTTACTTATTAAAAAATGGGCATTGGTTCTAGTGCCGCGTACAAGACAAAACGCCCAAAAGTCCGTAATATTAACATTTTTTTTCCATTTGAAGCAGTTTCATTTCGAAATGTTTTGAGCAAACCTAATATTTGTGTCCGACCAAACGTCGATTTTTGGCCGGAGCCGAAGGTTCAAAAACCTAAAGAAACTTTAACGATTTAAAAAAACTTTTCTATATAGGGATTAATGTTGATTGTACGTAAACGACTTCTGGAACTGATAACAATTACTTAGCTACATGTCGCAGATGAGAAAATTTGAAATACATATGAATTTCAAACACAGTTGAATACCCGAACCCACAAAGGAGTGTGCGTTTATCCCCTGTGCTTCGACATCTTCATCGCGAAGTTGTTTATTCGTTACAGTTCCTTCAATTTTGGCTCTTGCTAAAAACCGGTATCGCCAAAACCTTCGACCCATTTTGGCCGAAGCCGAAGCTTCGGTCGGACTAATATGCATCAGTAAATCAATAGAGATATATGACATTTTAATTCCTTATTAATTTTGTAATATTTACAAGTAAAGGTAATGGTGACGTAGATATAGATCAAAATCGAAGCCTAGCGAAGTAGGACACGCATGGAACATATTTGATATAAATATGTATTTTGTAATAAGTGAAAAAAATATCGTTTAATTAAAAATCATAGTAAATAACACTAGCGGCAAATACCTTTATATTTAAATATATATACCAGAAAATTGATGCGACAAGTCTTATTTTAAAGAAACTGTCTTTATCTTATTCTGTCATAGCAATTTGATTTAAATACTTTCAATAAATATTTATAATTCACGTATTAGGGTTAACAGTTAGGGGCAAAGGAATGGCGACCTTTATTTATGGCGTGTATGTAAAATGTATGTATACAATGAAATCTTTATTTACAATTGGATGAATAGTACAACCCTTACTTAATTTAAAGTGATAGTTGATTACATGCGTTTTTTACGACACGCACTCACTATTCAGTCAAAACGACGACGTTTATGGACCTTTATAATTATAATTATCACGGTATATTCATCACTTTAAGGGTTGCCAACTGCGCTAAAATATTTATAGTGCTTTATTTTATCGCGGGTCTATGTACTCTCTAAACGAAAATTCTGACGATACACCCTTTTTATTTCGAAAGGTTCTCGTCTCACCCAAAGGTTTATCGAAGAGTTATTCGTTTTTCGCTATCCTATTCTTCCAAAGAAAAATATGATATCGAAAAAAAAATTGACGCCCGACAGCCACGCCTTCGGGTGGCCTTCAGCATAGTATTTAAGATTTCGACCGATGACCGATTTGACTCTTTCGATTTCGTAGTATAAGACAATTTTATCCGCTTCTCACTGCATATAAAACATAATATTTTCCGGAGCGTGTGAAAGCAAGTCGGCAAGCCCACCGCGGCCCGCGTTAGGCCATCTTGTTGGCGAGCGCGAGATGCAGCGCGGCGAGCTGCGCCGTCCACTTGTCGAGCGCGGCGTAGCGCGCCGCCCCGCGCGCGCCGCGCCCCAGCTCCAGCACCGCGTTCACCTGGTCGATGCGCCCGCTGATCGTGCTGCCGAAGCCGAAACTCGTTATACGTCTTTCTTGACCGATGCATGCGCACCGAACGAGCGTGCAGCCCACCCGATGGTGAGTGGCTACTGCCGCCCGTGGACGTCCGTGATCGACCCTCGGTAAGATCGGTCTCACCTAAGGTTAGCCGCAGATGCGTTGCTACCCATGAGGACTAAAATGAAATGCCTCGGAAAAATATGTCTCCCTTACTTTAGACCAGAACACGACTACGCATAACACTACCGTTATTAGGCAGAAATAGGTGTGGCAATGGTGCCAATCGAACCACCTTCAATCCCAAACACATTTAAATTAACTCACTACAATCAGTTAAACGATAGGAAAAATGACACGCATATAGGCGGTCACCTTTCCTGTCGAGCATAGGCATCCCACACACACGTGAATAACCTGCAATCACTACACAACCCCTGTGCATATTAAATGATAGGATGTAAATGTCATCCGTGTGGGTGGTATACGAGTGCAAACTTAATCACGCGCAAAAGAAATAAAATTGCATGCCACAAGGCATAATATTTTAAGTTTACATTCCACTACTATTAAAATCGCTATTAATTGGGAATAATATTAAAAGTTTACTAATAATTAATAAATCTAATATTTAAATAACTTACTTGTCTAAGATGCATGTAACCAACAAATTCTCGACTTCCTTCTCGTCTATATTAAGTTCCTTGGATATGAAGGGTATATGAATCCTAGTGTATGGACCGATTAATTTGATCAAAACTTGTGTCCTTATGTTCCTGAGGAGATCTTCAATGTGTTCCCGAATGAATGGGTCGTCCATTATATTGTTCCTGTTGTGTTTTAGGATGGATTCAAAATCGTTAATATCATTGTTCTGGTACGCCATGACTAGGTTAGTCATAGCCAAAATCTCAGGGTCATTCTTATATGGTTTAGCTTCCTGGGAATCGAAGGGATTGATACCGGACTTCATGAGCCTGTAACAATGTAGAGATGTATTAGGATATATGCCAAGTGATGGACACATCATGGCTTGTCACTTCACTAGATTATTATAAATATGAGAGTGAATATAGGTGATACAACACCAGTGCATACCGACATAAAATTGTCCTTTCCTTTTTGTTAACTATTATTAAGAAAGATAAATAATGTGTGTCTAATAATATGACAACACAAGATAAGGATTTCTGATTAACTGTCAAAACTTAACCCTTTAACCGCTTATGTGAAAAAACATTTTCGGACCCATTTCGCCTGACTCACATATACGCGACCAAATACCAAAATACCACAGTTCGTTTAATTTGCTTTCTTTCTTTAAATATGCTGTATTATATAGAAAAGTTTTTTTTTAATAGGTAATTAGTTAATTAAGAAATTATAAACGGTTTGAAACACTTTAGTTTTTAAATTAGAAATCCTTAAAATAATATCCAAAGTTGAATTGAATGAATTACGAGCATAATTTTAAGAAAATTGCATGAAGGATCGGGCATATACTAAGATTTATCGATACAAATATCAATATAACTCAAGAAAGAATTTTCTATTTTGAATAGAATCTAGAATTTTCCATCAGTGTCGTGCTTACAAACGTAGTTGTTAAAACTTCTTGTTATACTAGATTACCCGCCTTTAAATGTTTTATAATTTTGTAGGGTAATAGTATTTACCTAGATGTTATTTAATTACTCATGTAAATATCTTTATTACGATATCGATGAACGAAATGTCGACGACTTAATTTGCACATCCCTCTTTGGTGTAGGTATTTATTTTTCGATGCACTATACTGCGCGCTGGGGGCACGACAAGTGACCGAGAGTCGGGCGGTAAAAGGGTTAATGATCTCTAAGAAAAGTATACCATGGATCCCCCATAAAACTGTATACAAATCAAAGGTATGGAGTATGTAAGCTCACATGTTGGCCAGCACGAGGTACTTGAGGCAGGTGGTGCGGCGCGGGCTGCCGGACTCGTCGTAGTTCTTGAACGCCTCGAAGAAGTCCGTGTGCGCCTTCTCGAACTCGCCCTCGCGCAGGTGCATCTTGCCGCCGCACTCTGCGTGAGTGTTGCAGGTGTTAAGTCAATTTAATTTATGAGCTACATCTATCAGTGCCTACTAACAGCGATGTGAAACACTGCTATGTTCTGGTTGGAGGGTGTGATAGGGAGTCATACCTATTTGAGGCGTTACAAAATGATTCCGGGTTCCGGGGTAGCAACGCATCTGTGGCCAACCTCATACCTCAGCTAGGATTGTAATCTTAACATGGGTTGATTACAGGTGTCCATGAGTAGCAAAGGGCTACTTAGGGTTAGGTCGACTCTGTTACAACTTGAGTGATAGTTTTTCTACAGGGCACAGGGCAACCAATCATTTCTTATGCCAAGCCCCAGTTACAAGAAGAGCTCTCAAGAAAGTAAAATAAGATGATTTCCCCTCTTTATTAGTGACCAACAAAATGATGCACATAAAAATATGTTACCTCTAATAACACCCATAATGAGCGGATGCGGGATGGCAGACTTGATGTGCAACGACTGTTCGTACAGAGCCTTCAGTTTCTTATTGTTTTTCTGCGCCGTGTACATCTGGATCTCCAGCGCGTAAATTTCCAGCAACTGCGTTCCTTTCTTGAGGTCGTCTTCCCCTTCGTCCGTCTGAACACAACACATTTGTATATTTTGTAGCATTATTTCGTGAATATATTTTAAGAAGCATATGCGAAATACTTGTTACAAAATTAGACCTCTAATAACCTACATTAAACTTTGGTTATTGGGTATGTCAAAAAAAAAAAGCTGCAGAAAATAGAAGTCTCAAATTAACAATACATCTTGGGTGAGGCATGCTTAACAGTCTCAGAGAACAGACTACTTTTACATCGACAATTCGCATTTAAGCTATTGGTTTTATGTTGTATTATGTCTTAGGAATTTACATCGTTAATGATACCGAAAATGCGCGTCATAACGACTGTATTTTTAAAACAGCTTGCGTGCATAATTTAGTTGGCCCACCACCGCGGCATGCGTTTATTCGTCTGCGGTTTGACAGCTAAATCTATCTTTTGAAACGCAGCTTAATCGTTGACAACCAACGTTTTATTATTTTAGGGCTTAAGATCTTACAAAATTACATATTCAACCATAATAAATTAGTATATACAAACTTCGAAAACAAATTAAATCCTCAATTTTACACAATGTTATAATAAAAAATCAATTTATTTACCTGGCAGCTTTGATGCAGTTGTTTTAGTATCTTGGCCAACTTGTTGTAGTCTCCCCGATCATAGTAGAGCTTGCCTAATTTTGTATTCGTTTTAAACCACAGCCTATCATTCTTTGCATCTTTCAGAGCTTCCAATGTGGTTTCATAAAAGTCCTGTAGTAATTCCATCTAAAATTTAATAAAAGTCCATTAATGCAAAATAAATCTTAGGTGCTTATAAAATTGTACATAAGAAATATGCAGTGGGTGTTAAAAACATTGAAGTAGCTTAGTAGAAGTAGTTGAAACGAGCATGCACCTGTCCACCTGAAGGTAAGGATGCCACCAATAAACATTTATAATGAATCTCAGATGGCATTGCAGGTCATGTATATGGTCATAGAATTGTTGCTTAAGGCTTTATTTTCCATGTCTGAGGAGTAAATTGTCATCCCTATTATAAATTAATAGTGCATGTTGTGATTACTTGTAATTGTGAGATCAGTTAGCAACAGTCCATATATGACATTCTGTATTTAAGATTGTTTTTGCTGGTTCTTGCGTTAGTAATCCAATAAATAAATAAATAAAGGGCGTAATTACTAATTACTAATTTACAAATAAAATACAAAAAATAGTTTTTGTTTGAGGAGGGTTCTGTGTGGTTCTTCACATAATCTTTAAATTTTCTCATACAATGTCAACTTTTTAAAAAGAATCGATGCATTTCTTTTTTATATGACTGACTGCTCTTCTGCTTGTCCGTACCTGGCAATGCCCATGCCTATTATAACTGTCCCTTTAAACCACAACCAATGTCACACTACTGCCTAATAATGCTGTTATTACGCAATTGTATGACATTTGTGCTTCCGGATTAAACCACAAAAGATTCACAAAAACAGATATTACAGTATTAAAATAAAAAGCTTACATTTCTAGAAGTGGATATGTAGTCTAATATTGAGTTGATGGACTTCTCTGAATGATTCCTAGTGACTGCACTCTTTATGTATGTCAGCAGCTGCTTATATCTAGCCATCATCTCCTCAAAGTTACCCTGGACAAAGTGAGATACAGTATAATATGATTATTTTAGTATTACCATAAAACACGTACATGCTTTATATGAATAGTAACCCAACAAAAACGCTAGGTGGAGTTATATCAACTTTTCAATTTTTATCAAATTATATATATATTTCAATTTTTACAAGATAAAACTGTATCTTAGATAAATTTTGATTTGTATGGTTATTCATGCATAGCAAAGAAGTGGATTTTGTGTCCATGAGGACACAAAGATTGCTCTAGTTAATTATTGCCATGTTGAAAAAGTTGCATTGTTTTGATATTTAACAAGACCATTAGATATTAACTACAATATCATAGAAACACACAATAAAACAACAAATCATTTTTTTTTTTCAATAAGAATGCATTAGCAAATGAGGATGCAGTCCCATCTGATGGTGAGTGGTCACTGCATCATCTGTAACCAACTTCATTTAAAACAGGGATTTTATCTGAAGTATATTACAGATGTCTCTCTATTGCTAAGCACTAAGATGGTAGCTTCATTTTAAGTGAGCCAGCAACCACAACCCTCCAACAAATCACATCAACTATGTGAACTAATTGATGTGATTTATGCAAAATTTTAACCCCTTAGAGATGGATGGTTATCAAAAAAAATTAAGTTACCAACTTTTTTTTTGTCTATTTGTAAATAAAAAATCCACCAGTACCAGTTTAAAATTGATCTTGATCATTTGCTTGAGAGCTTTGAAGCCCCACTCGCCCTTCTCTCCGCCCTCCAGCTCCAGAACCTTCTGGAAGCTAAGCAGGGCTGCCGTCGGCTCATCCTCCTTTAAGGCCTTACTATTGTAATACTGGTTCTCGAGATCTACATCTGGCTCAGAGTTACTGTCTTCTGAGTATTCCTACAAATACACAACAGATACATATACAATAGATACATACATTTATAAGCTCTTTATACTATTATACTTTTATGACAATTGAGTTTTAATGGAGCATCTTGATCTATAGCAGAGCAGAAGCAGTGGTAGATTAATGTTGGCCTCTCAAACAGGGAGACTGAAGTTTGTTGAGGGTTTATAAAAGTTATACACATATTACAATTTACTTATCACTCACTTTAACGGTATAAGAAATATTTTGAGGATACTTGTACAATAGATTTTTTTAGAAAATAAATAAGTAAACTTAGAATAATGTATTAATTCTACCAAATTTCACTTGGCCAGAGCAGTAGACTTTGACCTAAATCCTTCTCACTCTGAGAGGGGATCCAATGCCCAGCAGTAATGGGTCGACAAACAAACTGCTGTCATTAAAAATAAATCTCTTAATCCATGTTTACTAAGATTTTTATCTGGGATTATAAAGAAATAAACTATTTATAAGCAGATAAATACAAAACAACACAGTCTTCCATCATATCAATCTAGGTATATTGTTATAAAATTGAAGTGGTTTAATAAAGGTTATATTTAAAAAAAAATGAATAAAAATATTTTTAAGTTTACTTTAGATATCAAATCAATATCTATATTCATAATACCATAACTTTATTAATTTACCGTCAACCCATTACTATCCCACTGCTGGGCACGGGTCTTCTCTCAGATTGAGAGTTTCAAGCCATAGTCCATCGCGCTAGCCAAGTGCGAATTGGTAGAATTAATACATTATACTATAAATTTATTTGTTTCCACATTATTAAATAACTTCACAGCGATCCACAATTATGAAAACAATACAAATTAAGGCAGTTTTGAACACCTAAAGCAGCTTACCAAGCCGTAGTCCTCCTCTTCTTCACACATATAATCATCGTCATTGTCCGACATAGTCGATATTTATCTCAGAGTACGCCTAAAATGAATATTACTAAATTGGAAACCTCTTGTTTTTCGTCCATAAGACGATAAAAGTGCAGTCACCAGTCACAGTAGAGGAGAGACGTTGCGACTTGCGGTTCTGTAATTTTTGACGTTTAATTTCAATAGATAGGAAATATACACAGATGATAAAAATAGATAATAGCTACAGATAAATAAGATGAACAATTAATTAAATTAATACGAATATGCAGTTACTACAATGTGACTTTCTACAATAGACGGACTAGTGTTTAGTTCACTACATTATTTCTACGTATCTGTCATCAGTTATCTTTTAATCTGTCATGTAGATAATTCTGTTTATGTTGTAAAGCCTGTAATAATAATAACAATAATAAAGATAATCATTTATTTTAGGCAATATAAACAAAGATACATAAGTATAATTGAATACAGAAGTCCATATCATATATACATACAAATTAACATATATTATTAATGTATACTTATTATACTAAATCACGTATTTGCGGCGACGTGAGACGCGGATCCGGTAACTTCCGGAGGTCCTCTCCTTCCACGAAACTTCCGGAACACAACTCCCTTCGGCCACAACTCTTCCTTCAGGAATGTCGATTCATGCTCGGTTGGGACGAGTACTACAAATGAATTAAAGTTTACTATTAAGTTTATTAATTGTAATAATTATTCCTTTAACGAAAAACAATAATATGCGATTTAAGAACAATGAACTAATATTCTTTGTGCATCGTGTTTCTGGATTAAAATCATGTGATATTAATGCCTCATGATTTTTATTAAAAAAAAACCGTTGATTCATTATTGGTCTAATATCCATCCAATAACATTTTAAGCTTTATGGAGTGGATGTTTGGCGGGAAAACGATAAATTTAACACTATTCATAGAGAAAGTGTTCAAATAACTAGATATCAGCCTTGAAATGTAGTATAATTTAAAACACGTCAAATATTTCGTATCATAATCGAAACATGTAGCGCAGTATTTGTCGTTTTTATATTTTTTTATTCACTTGGTGGGAGACATGTTTTGCCGCCTTTTTTAGAATTGTTTCTGAATGGTCAGAATTGGTAATGAAAACGAGGTAAATTCAGATACTAAATCTTTTAAAAACACGCATAGTCAATAATTGCAATAATTGATAAAAATGTTTATTTTACAGCTGGATTATTCACGGTTTAAAGGTAAAATTTAAAAAAAAACGTCAAGTAATATTCTACAATATAAACATTTTTATTTGTGTTTTCTTTTTATAAATATTTTTACATTTCATATGTCAAACCATTTACAGAATTACGTTTTCGAACGCACCAGGTTTCCCGCCAAGTTATGATCTTCATGACGTTTTTAATTAATTTCATCGTGCGAACGTGCTGTCTGGCGGCATTGTACGCAGTTTTGTTAGTCACTTTGGTTGTATATTCCTATTGATAAATATCGACATTAATTGATATTTTGTTCATTTAATTATATTGTTTTGCACTATGTCTCAAGTTTTGGATAAAGAAAACCTTCACAATGGAATTAACAACGTAAATGTAAAGGTTAGTGGAATGGTATTTATTTTTACTGAGCTGGTTTGTTGTTTGAATTCTATGCATGAATGTATAAATTATCATTTCAATGTTTTGTTATAGTCTCCCGTCAAGAATGTACTTGCTTTACGAAATGGGAATGTGGAAAATGAGAAAATGGAAATAGAGAAGGAGGATAAGGCGCCGGCGTTCGACCCCCAGCTGGAGCCGCTTCTGCGGGACAACCCGCGCCGTTTCGTCATCTTTCCCATCCAGTATCCTGATATATGGCAAATGTACAAGAAAGCTGAGGCTTCATTTTGGACCGTGGAGGAAGTAGACTTATCGAAGGTAATTTTTATTAACGTAATTATTATATTTGTTTCTCGATACTTTTTTTACTAATATTAAGAAGTTATAATAGAAAATAATATTTTGGGATGACTGATAATGAGTGGGGTTAAAATGATAAGATTTATTTTACGTGCTCAAAACATGTTGCAATCGTGACTCATGGATCTAGGTCACTTCTAATATAATGGCGCGCTTTCCCGCCTTTTCGTACATGAATTAGCCATAGATTCTGTTATTGCTGTAGTGGTTTACTTGAGAATTTCTATAATATAGCAATCAAAAACTAATAGTGTTATTGTTGTGTTATTAAATATTTCATGTGTTTAATTAGGACCTATCAGACTGGGATAGCTTGAAAGACTGTGAGAGGCATTTCATCAAGCATGTGTTGGCTTTCTTCGCGGCGTCTGATGGAATTGTGAATGAGAATCTAGTGGAGCGCTTCTCCCAGGAAGTGCAGGTGACCGAAGCCCGATGCTTCTATGGCTTCCAGATTGCCATGGAGAATGTGCACTCGGAAATGTACTCTTTGCTTATTGACACGTACATCAGAGATCCCAAAGAAAGGTGAGTTAGTGTAATTACTATAAAAAAATATGTTACACCAAAACTATGCTGTTTTGTGTTTTAATCCAATGTTATTGTTAACTGACTGCTCTTATTAAATTCCACTGAAAAACTATAACACTAGCTTTTTTCTATGGCTCTGCCTGCTTGGGTCATGTTTACTACAGTTTTAACTATCCCATGTATTAAGCCAGGCCATAATCTACTAATGTGGTAAATTTAACCCAAATTCCATCAGTAGTTTTTTGTGATAAAAAACATTATTCATCTTCCCTAATGTTCTCCTTTTAACATTGTTTATTTTTATAGTGTGCAATAAAGATTATTCTATACTATTCCTAATATATCATAATCAATTGCAATTATTATGAAAATAATTATTATGTATAATGTAGATGAATCGTTTTGATAACATTTTCCTGTTCACAGGGATTTCCTGTTTAATGCCATTGAAACCCTGCCTTGTGTGAAGAAGAAAGCTGATTGGGCACTTCAGTGGATTGCCAGCAAATCTGCAACCTTTGGGGAGCGCATTATTGCCTTTGCTGCTGTGGAGGGGATATTCTTCTCTGGCAGTTTCGCATCGATATTTTGGCTCAAGAAGAGAGGCCTCATGCCAGGGTTGACCTTCAGCAATGAACTTATTTCTAGAGATGAGGTGAGCTAAAATGTTAATCTGTTATTTAACTGTGGTATAATGTCACCTTGAGCAGTTTCTAGCTGACGTCTAAAAAAGTTACATGCTAGCTTTTTTCTCATTTATATTTGTCTAGCTCCATAATATATATGGCATCTATTTTATTTCTCGACACTGCAATAATATTTATGCATAGATATTGTTTAGCTAGATATATTTAGCAACACCATTATAGTTAAGTGTGTTCCTAACTATGGATACTTTATCTGGTATACTTTTAACTCTGTACAATCTCTGCAACTGATAAGCCATATACATTTACATTATTGATAATTGAAAATCATGCTTATTAATGTACATGCACACTATCACTGCAGTGCTTAGTTACTGCATGGACTCTAAACAAACTCTTATGAACTTGCAAATATGTGTCATGATGCATCAGAAATAAACCACACACATCGGAATGGATTGTTACTGATCTTTAAATATACTGCATATTACCATAAAATATAGTCAAGATTCTTAAGGATACTCATTGCCTAGTAGATCATATACAATTATTGTCTACAATAGATGAGTACAGATGGCAGTCTAGTATTGACTTGCCTCTAATGCTATAATATTTATATTAGTAATAGTCTTCTCGTAAACAGTTGTTTTCCCAGTATACATGGTAATAAATTATCATGATTGCAACGCAGTCCAAAGTCCATGTCATCTATAACAATAGATTCATTCAATCAATTGAAAGTGATAATGTTACTTCTGATTTTACCTGTAATTTGAAGTTATCTTCATTACAGATTTCTTAAATACACTTGTTTTTAGAAATCAAATTAAGTTAAAGTTGCATTAAGAAAAGAAAGTTCTTGAAAGTGTGAAGGATCTACTCTCGTCTGGTTTAAAGCTAGAACATGTCATTTTAGGAGTTTACCTATTCGTAGCATAATGCATATATTTTCTATCATCTTCCTAGGGCCTACATACAGACTTCGCGTGCCTGATGTTCAAGCACCTGGTTCAGAAGCCAAGCAAGACCGTTGTGCTGGACATCATCAAGGACGCGGTGGCCATCGAGCAGGAATTCCTCACTGACGCGCTGCCCGTGCGCCTACTGGGCATGAACTGCGAACTCATGTCCCAATACATTGAATTTGTGGCTGACAGACTGCTTGTTGATCTTATAGGAGAAAAGGTTTGTGTTGGTTATACAATCCCACATTGGTGTCATTTTTAAGAATTTATTTGTGATTATTCAAGTTAATTTTAAAACCTTTCTATTTTATTTGGCACAAGTGGTATATTGAGAAATAAAAAATGGAATCTATAAAATCAGTTTTGATTTGCTATTGATCAACTAAGCTTATTGTTCTCTTTTTTTCTAGCACTACAATACCAAAAATCCATTTGACTTCATGAATCTCATAAGTTTGGAAGGCAAGACCAACTTCTTTGAGAAGAAAGTGGGTGAATACCAGAAATGGGGCGTGATGGCCAATCGCATGGACAACGTATTCACTCTGGATGCAGAGTTTTAAATCTTTGACTGTACAACAACATTGATACTGACAGTATTAAGAATCCCAATTGCACTTAATGGAAGTACCGGTGGACCCGGTAACGCCAAATCTAGCTATTATATTGACTAGGAGCACTAGAGTGCTTATTTGTACCTAATAATAATTGAATATTTAGCAATTAAGTAGAATAATTATTGTGGAATTGTATGTCTCAAACAGTGTTTTGGAATGGTTCTGCGATATGATAATGCCTTGATGAAATCATTGATCATTCTTTGTATTTGAGTATTTTTGTGATATAGTATAATTAATTGACATTTATATTAAAGTATATTTTGCAACTGATTGTTTCATTTGTGTGTGTTTTTGTTCCTTCATGTTTTTTACTCCTTTTATATCCCTATTTAGGTATTTTTTCTATAATAACCTAAATATTTTTTTGTCATAATCACCAATCTCTTCGTGTTTCCACTATGCCGGACCGGCATAGCAAAACTGCCGGATGTGCTAGTGGCTAAATAGTGTAAATGAAGCTGTTCACATTATGCTGGATCCGGCAAAAGTACCGAGCTCGGCATTTTAACCGAGCGTTTTGTCACTGCGACCGCCGGACATCCGGACCGGAGTGATGTGAACAAGCTTGGGCAGGATTTATGTCCCTAAAAGAGGATACTGTCATTTCTCAGTTCATCGATAAATGTTTCAAATGTAAATCTTTGTCCCCTAATCCCTGTCCTCGTGAGAGAGGACGTATCCGTTGCTTTCTTTTTACTCTATTTAGCCTTCTGTTCCACCACAACACAATTTCGTCGTCCATTGTGCGCATAGGTCCGAATTCAACTGAGATGAGTACTTGGCAGTCCGATTGTCTTGTGCGATCCGGTGTAATGTGAACACTTGTCCGGGAGCCGGTTTCCGTCAAATCTGCCGGTCCGGGGTAGTGGGAACCCGGTCTTCTTGATTTGATTATAATCAAAGAAAATCTATCTTTGGCCCAATCGAATCGCTTGTTTCTCGCTTTAACCTTTTGAACGCCAAAGTCGTCTATACTTGACCAGCACTTGCGGGCTCTGTGCGCCAGCGACGTCAATAGTTGACA
>MOOZ01002249.1:27464-44576 GCA_002930495.1 Cecropterus lyciades
GCGGCGACGTCACGGAGCGCCGCGACACCAGGTAGGCGCCGAACTTCAGCCGCTGCTCCTCCGTCAGCGGCGACGGCTTCTTCAGCTCCTTGTACGTCCTATACAAATATTACTATCATGTTAACGGATTTTTCTACATATGAACTTGTAATTGGTTTAGCATGTTTCATAGCGAGACAACCAAGGCTTTCATTTACATAATATACAATGAAATGACCGGATATGTGTTCTCATAGCATATGAAATATTAACTATAAATTTAATGTAACTGTTAACTAAATTGAATTTAAAGCGAAACTCCTGTTTTATTATTCTTATTGACATAGAAAACGAGCATGCAGTCCACCTCATGTTAAGTGGGTACTGCCACCCATGGATGCAACCACCATCTGTAAGCAACTTCATATAGAACAGATGCAAATCTACTGAACTGTTTCACAGTAAAAATAGATATGGCGGTGGTACCTCCCCAGTCGAATTATACTAGTAAACTTCTACCTCCTGGTTTTAACACACTGGTTCTACCACCAAACTTATTACACGAGTGAAGAATTTCCAATAAAACCAGCCCAGTACCTCAGTATGGTGGTGAGCAGCAGCGAGGTGACAGGCAGCCCGCCGTCGAAGTGCAGCGCGCGCGCGTCGCTCTCGTCGGCCGCCAGCAGCGCGCCCTCCGCGTGCGCCGCCGTCCACGCGCCGCACCCCATGTGCTCGCACATCGCGAACACGTACCCGTAGCTGGAGACATCGCAAATGTATACATGCGCTAAGGGGACATTCACTATGTCACTTGTCATTCACTTTAACTACCCCCGTGGCGGAGCGCTCACCACACCGGTCTGACATTCAGTGAGTTCCCGGGTTCGATCCCCGGCCAGACAGACTTCTAAATGATGAGTTTGGATTTCTGTTCTGGGTCTGGGTGTTTGTATAATCGTCTTTGTGTGTCCATAGCTCTCACGACACAGGAGATCAACTTTGGGGCTATGAGTTATTTAAAAAATATAATATTATAACTATATGTGAGATATGTAAGGTTTGTGGGGGTCCTATCAAATCAGTCTCGGCATAAGAACACGCCTAAAATAAGTAAAACATGTATCTCTCCCAATTTCCCACAAGCCATAGAGCAGCCTAATAGTCTGTAGCCACAGTCATCCATACATATCTGCCATGTTTATACAACACATGTGCTCTATATGTAAAACTTTTTAATTTTAGACTATCCTCACCTCAAAAAAATTGTATCATTTTGTACATTACTAAATAAAACATTTGGTAAGAAACAATAAAATTACAGTTTTTTAACTTAGTTCTGAGAAGTAGACATCTGTGATCAAGCTTAAGTAGGACTTTATTTTGTGGTTGATGAAAGATGTCTATACAGGCAGGCAGTGACCACTTACTATGAGGTGGACTCCATGATCGTTTGCTACTTCAGATATGATTGAGGGCCAATTCAAATCACTATATACACGGGAAGTGCTTGAGAAAAATATATCTACAAAATATTTTTGCTGCTCTCTATAGAAATAGGACATTGAAAAACAAGGAATAAAGAAGACTATACCTTGGGATAGTGTTGAACAACATAATTTAATATTTAAAAAATATATACATATGAAACTTCCAATACTCACTTGGCAGGAGAATCGTCTTTTTTCAACAATTGAATAAGATTTTTCAAGGCATCCTCCCTATCATATACTGATCCTTTACCCAATGCTTTTAGGGAAAACACAGCATGGTAAAGTTCAGGTAATGTTGGATCTTTCTTGTCAAGAGTTTGTGTGGCTGGAGAGAGTACCTCTGGCTTTAAGTAGTTCTGGCAGCCAGACAGCTGAGCTGCATTTGTAAGATGGTACACATGTTCTATATTGTTCAGATCATATTTGGCATTTTTGATGTCCTGCAAATAAAAATAATCAATAGACACCATAGACAAAATTAGTAAAAATATGAATAACTAATAAGAACTAAATATAAATGTATTTAAATATATGTAATTAGTCTGCATCCTTGAATGGTATGTAGCATAACTTAGTGGTAGCATATTCATATATTATTATTTAAACAAAAAACATTATGTTTATATTTTTAATAATAAAGCAACAGTTGGTGTTCGTAGTACAATTGTTTCATCAAATCTAGTTTGAGATTGTCTGTCCATGCCATACACAACTAACCTCACAGACATCAGGTATCTTGGCCTTCAGAATAGTGAGGCCTTTAAGAGAGAAGTACAGGGTAGATATGTCCTTGCTCTTCACCCCCTCCTCCAGGATACCCTGCAGCCGCTTTACATCTACTGTCCCTTGCAGAACATTAGCATTAGTCAGCCCCAGGAGGAATAGTGCCACTATACTAAAAGCTAAAATAATTGTAAAATAATGTTATTTTTTTTACTCAGTATGCCATTTTTAATGATCTGCTTGGTAGAGTGAGATTAAGTTAATTAAAACAGATATCTAAGTGACGAATTTTAATTTCTTTCATGTTTTCATGACACCCACATCACAGAAAAAATACAAGTGTGGGGCTATGAATACAGGAAATGTTAACAATAACTTTTAACTTATTTGTTTTCATCTGATTACAGGTATAAGTTTCTGTAAAGTCGAAATACGATGTTTTATATGAAAGTTACAACAACTGGCACATATTATTTATTAAGAGTATCCATTGTATTGTCAAATTGTTCTATTACCTTATTTTATTTGCAACCAATAGGTATTGATTGCAAATAAAATAAGATATGGTAGATATCATACTTTTTATGTATAACCTTTTATCGGCCGGCGAACAATGACGTGGCCCAAGCATTTTCAATAACATTTCCATCTAATTGTATATACATTTGCTTAAAAACAATAATTCTTATATTCAATGCCTTATTTCAGATACATCTTCGTTTTAAATGTCATTTCAAAATTTCCAATTGCTTTAATGATAAAACATTGTACCTCTGATAACCACGCCAAGTGAATTTAAGTCGGATCAAATGTACATTTACTTACCACTCGTGTGCATTTTTGTTTACTTAAACAACAGAGCGAACTCTGTCCTATAATTATTAAACTAAATAAGGAATATAAATGTGTATTCTAAGCAGCTAAAATTCAATTTGATCCTAACATTTGGACGCCGGTGTATAAAATCTACCTTTTTATGACTTTGACAGAAATAATCGACGTAGCAGGCTGATAGCTGTTACATGCTCATACTTTAAATAAAATTAAACAAATATAACTAAAATGTAGTGGTGTAAAATAAATTCTTATATAACATCTTGTGAAAATATAATTATTTAAAGAGCTTTATAGTCGTTATTACAAATTTATATCGATTATTTATTTTTAATATACTGATTATTGCCATATACGAAAAAAGACATGGCGACCAGTATGACAGTCCAGGCAAACTTGACATTTCTTCCTAAAATTTCAATTCTATTCCAAAGTTGAAAATAGGGTTGGCGTAAACCTGCTGTTTAAATTGCAATTGTTTTGATTATATCCAAAAATGGCAGGTGCAGTTGCTAAAGTGCCGTCACTAATTAACTGTAAGTATACGAGATACATTTATGTTGTTATTCCATGTAGTTATGTAATTTATATAATATTGAAGGTTATTTTATCCTGTACAAATTAAATGATTACGATGTTAGCTTTCAAGTTAATAAAAATACACGTACGTTATGTAACATATATTTCAACATTACAGCGGCTCTCACCCAAGCCCGCCCTAAGTTCAACATTTTCATGAAGTATGCGAGGGTAGAGATGGCACCTCCCAAACTGAGCGAGATTCCCCAGATTAGGGCTGGCATCAGCAAGCTGCTCAGCAGCGCCCGGAGCGGCGCGTGGAGAGAGCAGACCGTGAAGCAGGCCAGTCTGAACGTACTGGTGGGCGCTGAAGTAATCTTTTGGTTCTATGTCGGAGAATGCATTGGCAAGCGCCATATCGTCGGATACAAAGTTTAAATTACCGAATAAGAGCAACTGTGTAGATATTATGTTCATTGAAGTAAATTATTAAAATCATACTGCATTTATATGGGAATGCCCTTAAATATCCTTCCTTATTTATCCTCTCTCATTCTTTCCCTATAGGCAGAAAAGTCATATATATAACTTCTTACAAGTTCATTGTCAAAATTACACACCCATTTATGTAGAAACAACATAATGATATAAGTAGATTTTAGTTATGGTACTTTGGGTTTTGTGCTAAGTTTATGAATCTATATGATGGTTTTGCCTTGTACCAGCCAAATTAAATATATTTATACCCTGAAGAAAGATTGACTTTTCAGCTAGTTGTGAATAAACTCTAAATGCTTTGAGCAGCCTCTAGCACAGTTATTGTTGTTTCAAAGACTCAGTGGTATTTGGGAAATGAAAATAACATTAAAAACAAAATCTACATTTTATTAAATATTTATGTAAGGCTACAACAAAGATACTTATAAATATAATAACTAACTTATTTTTAAAGTGGAGCACACATTTCCATAAACTTGTATGGGTTGCAGGCACTGGTAAGTTTCAGCTCCGACTCTATTTCAGGGGGGCCTCTCAGCCATAGCCTGTCTCTGTAGTAGCTGGCGCAAGACAGAAATTCCCTTTCATTATAATTTTTAACTTCAATTGGAACAAAGGGGTCTAAATGTTCAAAGCCCTGAAAAAAAAAAGGTAATTTTATTTCAATTCTGGGAATTTATTAGATCAAGAATTAGAACCAATTAATTAAAGAAAGTGAAAATTCTATACAACTACAAATTGTGTGTAAAATATCTTTTGTTATAAGAATTTACCTTTTTGAACAGTAAATATCTGGGTAAATGTGATTCTTGATGATCATCTGGAACTGCAAGTTGGTCGGCTGTCACCACTATTACACCATTTGTCTAGAGAAAAATTAATTAAACTTTTTTTAGTTATTTATAAATATGGAATAGGTATTATTTGACAAACTGGAAAATAAAAAAAATACATATTTAAATATTAGTTCATTACCCAATTGTTTTTAGTGAGTTCCATTATAGATGTTGTAAGGGTTACTTCCTCTGGTTTCACTTTCTTCTTAGTGGGGGTGTGAAGGCGAGTCATGGGATAGAAGAAACTGTTGAATCCATCTATCGCCACAAATGTTTTACACCTAAAATAGAAGACTTTTATGTAATCACTCACACAGATAAATAATTAACAAAATACAATTTTGAATATTATGATCTACTATTCATTGAGTGCTTTTGACAGTATTCAAAGCCTTGTATATAATAATGGTGTGCTTGAATAGAACAGGGTTTTAGAATCAGTGGTCTGAACCAGCAGTAGAACTGATTTGTGATTTTTTATAATGAAAAGCCACTTCTACTAGTGTACAATAATAACCTATATATATATATAGTCATTTTTTTATACTTATAAAAGTCAAAGTGTAGTCTCGTCTGAGGTTGGTTACATATGCATTGTTATTGCTGAGGATTAAATTGGAAAACAAATAATGGTAATTTTATGTAGCATTATTTGTGATACCTACCTGATAGACCTCAGATAAGTATGTCTCCCATACTAAAACCTTCGAACCAAAACACAACAGCACTTAACAATGCTGTTTTACAGTAACATTACTAAAAAATTGAAACTTACTGCTTGTTATTTGATAGTATCTTTACTTCATTGACAATGGCATCTATCACGTCGCACGCGTACTTGACACGCGCAATGCCGTGCTCCACCAGCTCCATCAGGGGTGCACCAACCTCTGTCTTCTCACGTTTGCTCCATACATACTCATTTGATACCCGTAACTATATATGAAAAATAATGGCATTTTCAGCTACAATTATAAAAAATAACAAACTCTCATTAAATGAAAACCTTCCTGGTTGACATACTATATAACATATCATTACTTCACATTGACATCTATGTAACAAGGCAATAAACTTAAATTAACTGTCAATGTTTTCTAAGGAAATTGAAAATAATATTTTGGCATAGGTATGTGAATAATCAGAAGTAGATTTATGTATTGGTAAAATTGTTGTTCATATATCACTAGTACATGTCTTTGTATAAAGTTAATATTGTAATTATGTATTGTACATTACATACACGAATTTTTGGTTCTCCAAGCCATATGACGTTAATAATACCTGCCGATGACCTGCATGGTGCAGCGGTGACCATAACAGTCTGACACACAGTTGGTCCTGGGTTCGATCCCTGGCCAGACATATATCTGAATGATGAGTTTAGATTTCTGTTTTGGGTTGGGGTATTTGTGTATTCGTCTTTGTGTGGTGTTGGTACGTGGCACTCACGACACAGGAATAAATCCTATGAGTGTAGAAAGCGTTTCTATATAATAATAATATGTTTACGTTTAATAAGAGATATCAGATTGTCATTATATTGTAAATTTGTATATTGAAAAAAACATTGTATCCCAGATTATAATGTACATTTATATAGACTTTTATTTACCTCAGTGTTTCAGAGATAATGATAAATGCAGAAGGTAATAACACATAGGAAACTTACATCTGCAGCTTTGAGCAGCGCCTGATTCTGCATTTTGAAGTGCAGAAGCCATGCAGCAGCATCCAGTGGCAAGTCCACAAATCCCTCGCGGGACTGTGAGTTTGACATTTCCTTGTGCCTCAACACTCGACGAAGCCATTCCGATACTAAACACAAATTGTAACATTATGCCTTGTTAGCTACTTTTATGTATTAAAAAAAATGTATTCACAAAACATGATGACTAATGTGTATTCCCATATTAATGGGCGGATAATGCAACAAAGATAATAATAAAAGCAAACCTATATAATAGTAAAATCTTACCCCAGGGTACATGAACAATCAAAAAGCCCTCTTTATGAGCATAGTGCAGAAGATGCGCCAACGTCAGAGATTTGCCAGTGCCTTTCTCACCATCTAGTAATTTTGCTTAAGGAAGTTGTTTCAATACATAATAAATGTAAAATACAATTAATCAAAAGAACAAGATTAATCTATTCATAAAATTATAAAGTCAAAAACATAGCCCGATTGCTCTTATGTTAAAAATGCATATTAGAGTTGAGAAACTTGATTGACAATTTAATTATTTTTTTACAATTTACATATGTGCAAGTGGATAACCAGCTTGATGTCAGCGGATGTGAAAAACAATGGTTAAAGTTCATTAACACAGTACACATGCATTAACACAGTATGGAAAACTAGGGAGAATAGCTAGTAGATCCATCAGCCATTTGAAGTCCACTGCTGGACATAGGTGTCCCTTAAAGGGGGTTTTGCTAAAAATCACCATGCCTGGCATGCATATTGGTAACCACAGTGCATGTTGATGCTATATAGCAAGGCACTGCTACTATTATTCTTGAATTTCAGTCCTAGTTGCCTCCTACGACATCTATAGGGAGGCTATTCAAAATCGCCACAGTAGTTTTATAAAGGATACATAAAACATATCTTATAACCGGTTTGTCTAAGTCGGAAGCCCTTATACATTCCATGACATCGAGGGCCGGCTGCCGCACCATGAGCGACGCTTCCGTGAAAGTCTTTGTTTGCTTCATGAAGCTCTTGGGGAAACCTCCGTGTCCGTACAGTTGTTTCACTGTCTCCTTGTCCAATGTATAGAACATACCTATTTGATTCTCATTGTGTTGAGACTGTAAGTAAAGTGTAAGAAAACTTAGCAACTCATTATGAAAAACGTAACGTTATGATAGTAAATCGTTACAATGAAATGTATCTGAAGATATTAGTATATAGAAGATATTATGATAGTATTATTATCACAATTGTATATAGACATGTCATTAATCGATGGATTTAATAAAAATATACATTGTTGCACTTACAGGCAAAACTTCAGTGGTTCTAAATGTTACTGATTGTGAATAACGGCGGCAAAACTGCCTTAAATTTCGTGAAAACATGTTATATACAAATAATTGATATGTTTGATGCTACTGTGGTATTATCGCTTTATAATGTTTTAATGTCTGAAATCTCCTTTGAAGTTTTGGTAATCACAACATAACCTATAAAGTTAGGTTTCAAAATCGGAAATTCAAAGTAAGATTTGACAAGAATTGCCAATATTGCCATTGTCATCTTTTTTTTCTTGAAAGTGTATAATTATGGCTTTGCATTCACTCGTTTTTTGCCTAATTTGACACATTTTTTTCCTTTGTAGTAGTTGTTAAAGTATATTAAAAAGAGGTTAAAATTAAAACCAATTACAACAAAAGAACAGTAGGCATTTATAACATTTAGATATGAAAATACTTTACAACAATTATAATGTGTTCAATTGTTTTTTACAAATGATTAATTTCTATACAGCACCACCTGCGTGATACACGGAATGTTCTAACTTACATATCATACGTAAATAGTTAACTGGTGGCATACTAGATACTGTTGTAGAAACTCAGCTGAATCACGTTGATATTCTTTTAAGGATGTGTCAGGCCGAAGGTCGTTTTTGGCGGTAGCCGAAAGTTCAAAAATCATAGAAATTCAGTTCTAAATTGGGTAAAACTAATTTTTTAAATGATTTTTATTTTTGTAGATAAAGATCTACGTTGATCTACTTTTTTTAAAATAATAACAGTTCAAATAATATGAATTTTATACACAACTGGCGATTGCGTCGCCAGCCACGATGGAGTTTATGGTTACCCTTTCGCTTCACCATCTCCATGGCAATATCATGAATTCGTTAAAGTTCGTTCAGTTTAGGCAATTACTAGAACCTTCGGCTTCGACCAAGACTTCGACCTATTTAGGCCGAAGCCAAAGGTGGATTTTTTGTGCAAAGGAAGCTGAAGCCGAAATTTCGGTTGGACACTATTAAGGATATATAAGACCAATGAACAATTTTGCTAACTTTGGGGCTTTCCCCCAAAGTTTAGGGAGACTATTTTTGCTTAAAAATTTTTTTAACGTGTAATTTTTTTTGTCAAAAAAATTGTAAAGTTGTAAAAAATTTACACACAGTCAATACTTTTCATCTTGGCAAGTTATTAGGTTTCTTCATAGTCCTTATTGAGCCAAGTCTTTCTTTTTGTCTAGTACAAACATTATAATAATTTCACTTATATTTCAAAAATGTTTAGATTAAAAAATTAAAAACCATGCATTTAACTTGAACTTTTTATTTTCTTACAATTGTTAGCATCACAGTTTGTTTAAAATTTTATGAGAATTCATTGATTCCAATTGGCCAAAATACTTTTATTTTGTACAATTGATAGCTTCCAACTATAAGTTGGTATGTCTTACAAATGTTTAATATTCCAATCTCTGTTAATCAATGTAACTAACAACAATCATTTCTGTTGTTGCCTTCTTTTTTTGAACAAACTCATAGGACGTCCATTACTGGACAAATCGTTGTCATTGTGATCCATTTTTTCAGTGACATCCTTTATAAGAATTGTCCTATTGATATTTGCATCTTTCTTTAATTCCACCAAATTCTTTGTTTGTTCTTCTGTTGCAGGTTCTATGTTATGTTCAACTGGTGGACTACCATACTTTGTCTTTTTTAAAATTGAAGTCTCACCACAAAACAGATTTGGGAAGGCTTCATATACATCACTAGGTTTTGTGATACCTTTAGATTGGTTATAGGGTAAGTTGATTGGTTCTACATCCGAATGTTTGAAAGTTAGTTCTAATGTTTCACTATCATGCTCATCAGCAAAAGAAACTTTTCTTTTCAATTTATGATCATCTTCATCTGTTTCTTCATCTTCATCGTCTTCCTCATATTCATCACTTGTATACTCACTTTGCATCATACTACCCTTTCTGTAATGAAAAAAGATATTAAAATGTAAAAGACTAAGAAAATAGCTAGCAAATAAATAATATAAAATAATATATGTGTTGTGTAATTTTGATAATTTACCTGTTATTTTAATATATTCAAAACATTTTGTAGCCTGTTATATAGATATAGAAGATACATAAATATGTTATGTCAAATTCACCTGAATAAAAAATTCTGTCATATTTTACATACCTGTTCAATTCGTCCTCCATTTCTTCACGTTTTTCCATTTCATCAAGCTTTGCCAGCAACTCTGCTTCTTTTTGACTTTGTGATTTGCTCCTTTCTTGTGCTTGTTCCAAAGAATCTATATTTGATGTATTTTCTTCAAAACCCTCTTTTCTATCTACACCTGTATTCTTATCTACCTTTGCTTCAGAATCACTGCCATCAGATTCCTCATCATCATCATCACTATCCTTATAACTATTTGCTTTTCCAAATGTAGACATATTACTTACATTTCTAATTATATCATCTATATCTTTTTCTACTTGTTGCTTGGATTCAGTAGAAGACATTTCATTTTCCAATTCCTCTTGCAACTCTAATTCATCTAATCTATTCCATAGTTCCTCGTCTGTGATTTCAACTGTTGGCAGTTCATCATTTTTATGTTTGTTCTGCTTATACTGCCTGACTCTATCCCTGTGTTGCTTCCGCCAAGCCTTGTCTTCCTCCTCAGTAAATACTTCAATAATGTCATGTCCAGCTTCATTAAAAACGTTTTGATTGCTAAATGATAGTTGCTCCGTCAAGAAGTCCCTCTCTTTTTTTAATAATTCTAATTTTGACTTTGCATCTAAATAATAATAATTTGCATTTTGGTTTAGTGTTTCCATACGATTAAAATTTAATTATAAATTGTCTATTTAATTAATGTTTACAAGTAGGAAAATCAGCCACTTGCATGTGGTCATGTATCTTTAACTTTGATAAAGGTTTTACAAGGCAAATTATGTTATCACTATAAGTAGCATTTGACAAACTACTTAGACATTCAATTGGGACCTTAGCAGCAGTGTTGAATTTGAATTTGTAACTGGTTTCTTGTGGTATTTCCAGATAAATGTAAGATTTAAAGTTATACAAAACATAAGAGTGTGAATTAGGAGTATGTGTACAAGTTATTTGGTACAATTAAACAAATGTATATTTAATATTTAAATATGGGCTAAAAATTAATAGAACCTAATTTATAAAAAAAAAGTAGCAAACTCTACCTTTGATTCTGTGTTCTCTTAACACTTGAGCCTGCTTTGATGAGCATTTAGCAAAGTAATCAGCGCCAAGAGCAACTGTTATTTCGTTAGTGTGCCTGAGTTGTCCGCGGAAGAACATCCTGCTGCCGACCGGCACCAGCACGGGCACGCTCAGCTTCTCGGCAAACACGTTGAGGTCCAGCGTGTTTAGATTCTGTAGGTATCCCTCCCAAAAGGTTATGTTTTTCTCATTTTCAAACAAGTTCTACAAGTAATAAAAAGTATATGAGTGACAATAAAAACATTGATGTATTTATGATTATGGTAGGCGATTTACGGACTTTTTGGTAAATGTTATGAAGCAAATTAACTCCCATCTCTTTTCTTTCTTTCTGGTAGTAATTTTCCTGTTTTTAGGTAATTATGAATAATAATATTTGTCGGAATATAAATAAATTGTAGAGTGATAATTATAATAATTTGCAGTAATGAAAGAAATAATCCAAAACAAAATATAACTTGCACAAGCTGAAAAACTTCTTTGTTTGACACAACTTGTCAGTTGTCAGTTTGACATTCATTTTCTTGGCTATATCAGGTTATGCAAACTGGGATTTTATATTGTTATTATATTAACATAAACAATATTTCAGTTAAGTATTTGAAACAGTAAACGAGTGAATAATTAATAACTATTTCTCTGGATGTAATAAATCACATATGTTGTATTTATTCCCTAACTTCAAATTGCGTGATTTATAAGCTCAGCCTATTTTTTTTTGTTTGTATATTTATATTAAATCTAAATACTTGGCATTTAATTTAGAGGACATTCAAATAATGTAGTACATTTTTATAATAACGCATAAACAATTTTTTTAGGTAGTACGGTATAGGAATAGTAGTCATTGAACGCACCACCATTATGTCAAAATTTCGCCAACAATAACCTGCCAAAATCATATGAAATTGAAGCGATCAATATGTTTGTAGTTTTCCTTTCCGAAATTGCAATTCATGTGTGAAAAATTCAAACAGTGAAGGTTCGAATTGTGCGTTTACAATGGGAGATCATCCCCCTATATTGCACGAACTCTACGTGTTTTCCGAATGGAAACCAGAACCTGAATATTTGGTAAATTAAATATATTTGTTCACATTGCCTACTATTGATGTTATGTTTACATAAGATTTTCATGAAACATCGTGGGGTAACGCTTTGTTTATTTATTTCAGCAAAAGCCGGACAATATAATACCGGAAAGTTTGTCCGCATTATGGCGATGGGTAAAGTTTTTTGGAGCAAAAAAGAGTTTGATTGATAGTGTAAATGCGTAAGTGTTTTATTGCATATATTATTTAATATAGCATGTAGCTAAGCCTGAATACATGGGCGTACTTATAGCTGTGTTAAAGTTCGGGGGAAGAAGGTGCTACTTTTTGAATTTTTTTCTCATCCTATGCCAAGGGGTCTGAAATGGACTGAAATTTGTGGAAAAAAGACATAATCCTTCTGTTTGAATTTCACTTTCTTGCCTATGCTAGGGCGTGGGGTCTGGAAATACATTATCACAGGAACTGAACATATTTTATTGTAGGAATGTAATTTTAGGTACAAAAAGAAACTACAGAAATGGCAAATAGCTCTTGGAGATGAGGGCAAAGTAATTGCTGTAGTGACCGATAACATATTAGAAATCAGAACTAAGCGTTCTGAGTATGCTACAATAGCTGCCAGGACTACTGGTAAGTGCTTCAGTAGAACTATTCTCATTCATAATTATATTTTGTATGCTGCATGGACCATGTGCAGTATTGATATGTTTACTTAATATTTTGAATATAAAAAGTAGCCCATATCACACTCAATGCCTTTTTGTAAAGCTAAAAATCTTGTTGAAACTGTGTCTTCAAGACCATCCTGTCCAGGCTCTTGAAAAAAGATGAAATTGTATTACATCTTTCTTAATGCTTTATTAATCTAGGGTGTGTAGCCTAGATAAAACCTTGAAATTTCTATCTGTATCACAGTATAACTACTTATATTGCATTTATATACTTCAATTTTGTTTTTTTGAATTGATAGCCAAGGAATTCAATTCACATATTAAACAGACAAATAGTTTCAAGATAAATGAACTCATAAATTTATGCTAAGAAATGTTTGAATGGTTGTCGCTGGTAGCATATGAAGCTGTAGTGCCTGTACACAATGTAAATATTGGATTGGATAAAAATATTGGATTACAATTAATAAACATATTATTTTGTTGCTCTTTTTATTTAGTTATTTTATTAAGGCCTTAATAAATTATGTTAAATTCTTACAGTGGCTCGGGACCCATATTCTCAGTGGCGGAAAGTTGCTTGGAGTCCTGATTGCTCTTTTATTGCGCTGGCATACGGCAATGGAATTGTTAGCTTCTTTGATCTGACTGCTTCAAACCTATTCAGCATTCCATTTGTAAGTACTGCAGATGTACATATGTATATATAACTTTTAGGTTTGATTCAATGTTATTCTTATATCATTAGTATTATAGTGTAGGTAGATTGTTTTGACGTAACAATTAATTTTTATTTTTTTTTACATGCCGTTTGTATAGTAACCTAGTTATTTACTAAACACTCATGTAATACTTTACAAAGTTGTAAGCGAATATTTACACAAATACTACAATAACTATTTATGATATATATTTTAAGACATTACCAAAGTAAACACATAATATTAAATTTTAATTAAAAAAAAATCATACAATTTTATGAAAAGATGACTCAATATAAAATATTACTTACGTATACTGACATATGTTACAAATATAATGTGTGTGTAAATGTTGTGATGCATTTTTTTCAAGGAATGTTCAAGACCTGGAGGTTTAGAGTGTACGGACACCACACACGCTGTTGCTGGTATTATATTTATGCCGCTAAGAGTTAAGGACCCAAAATGGTATGTACATTTTATTTACCATTTAAAAATACATAACATTTTGATTTTAGTTGATATATTTCTATGCTTAAAGATAGGTATAAAGAGGATTGATCTTATTAATCTATGTAGGTAGTAAAATGCAACATTATTTACGTCTAATTGAATAAGAAGAATAAAAGACTAAAGAGAAGAATGAAGAATAAAAGACTAAGTTAAGCTAGGAGCACAACAAGTATAAAACCATTTTAGCATGATCATGTGGACTAACTCACTTTTTTCACATGAAGTGGAATTGAATAGTAGGCATGCAGTCTACTTGACGTTATGTGACAGAGGCATGTCGAAATAAGATTAAAGAGGTACATTATACATTATTTTACTTGACTACGTCGGAAGGAGGATGATACTTTTCGAACATATGTTTGTTTGTATGTATGTCCATTTCTTTTTCTTTCCACCCTTAAGGACTGCAAAACAATGTTTGAATGAATCAAACAGGGAATCTATTAGATTCATTCAATCATTGTTTTTCTGTTTAGACTTTTTATCCATCATGTAAAATATTCATCATATAAAATGTAAAATTACCCGTTTGATTAATTGAAATAATGTTTTTCTGTTTAGACTTTGATGCATCATAAAAAATATTCTGTTGTGTATAGGTTGTTGTTTGATGCGATTTAAATAAAAGACGATTAATTTTGATATAATAAGCGATGCGGGCGGCGGTAGGGTAAGCGCAGTGTCTTCGTTGGCGGTTCATTGGCGAGGCCTTATTGGCACACGAGGGGGTCGGGGCGCTGTATCAATGCAGCGACGCGATCGCTACTGACCACTACACTTGCCCTGCCGTTGTCCTCGCTCATATTTATTTCAAAACAGTACATCGTTTCTAGGTAATTCAATCAGGTTAACTTAAATAACAAATCTATCGTGCACATATAAAATGTTATCATTATAAGGTAAAAATACCAATTTTGGTATTTTTTTTTAATAATTAATTTAATACTAAAATCGAAATTATGTAAAAATTGGTCGCCCATAAGCCATGCAAAGAGAGAGCAATAATTATAAATAGTTTAAATCACACCATGCATTTATGTGATGAAAATGACTGACGCAGGAACTGGGAGGTGTTGGTGGTGTCGTTCGACGGATGGCTGCGCGCGTTCCTGGTGTCGCAGACGGACGGCTACAAGCTGCACAGCTCGTTCCGCTTCCCGGGCGGCGTGGGCGCCGTCGCCTACAGCGAGCCGCACAACACGCTGTACGTCGCTGGGGTGCCGCATCGAGCAATAAAGGTGATGTCTAACTCAGTGGCGGAGCGTGGGTTTATGCCGCCCGGGGTGGAAGATGAATTTACTAATACCCATTTAATATTTTATTATCATCTGTCGGCGAAATAGAAAGTCGCCAAACCTACTACCGCCCCTTAAATGCCGTTGCCGTTGTCAATGCCGGCGAAAAATGTATGACAATGATTAATGGTTATACATAACATAAGAGTACGAATTGGGACTATGTATGTGTACAAGTTATTATGAGAATGATAGTATATGGCAGCTGTTAAAATGTTACCCTTATTGCATATAAGGTATAGAAATTTTAAGCTATATGTTTACAGTGATAAGGTTGTTTATTGCTTGTTTCGATTATGGCACACTAAAACGACGTGTTGACAGTTTGAGAGTTTATTTGTGACTAATTTCATTAAAAAAAAAACTAATGGACTGTAACTAACATGAAGTATACACACATATCAATATAACTAGGCATAGCGATCAGATCATAACTTAGCACGTTGCTATTTCAAAACAATGTTCTCATTTCAGTTTGTTAAAAGTTCGAAAAAAAAAGACGAATATTATATGCATATCATAGACACATAACAATAATATTGCACACTGTTTTCAGTTTAAAAATTACAATAAAAAAAAAGTAACTTAAAAAAATGAAATATATTCGTTTAAAATTAGTTTCGAGTGATATTGGACACAATACTGGAATAAGGCTATTGCATATTTGTTAAATATTAAACTGATATTTTATTTATTTTAAAAGGACTTGACTTTCTGTAAGAAATATAAATTACTCATTACATTATTCATTTGTAATTTGTAAGATTTTGCAGTCTTCCAATGCCGCCAAGTCACCAGCTTGATACACTTGTTACTCACGTTTAACCTGGGGGCTTGCGTACAGGACCCGCAGTCGCCGCTGACGGCGGGGCTGACGGCGTGGCGCGTGCTCAACGACGAGCCATACTACAAGCTGTCGGTGGTGTGCGACGCGCTCGAGGGCCAGCTCGCCAACAACGCCTACCAGCTCTACATACCCTTTGTGTCCCCTAAGAATGCGGTACGTTGTCCTCTTGTACAGGTGGGGAGTGTAAAAGTAAAGACGTGTCAGTCAGAAAGCATGTAAGAATTATTTGTTTTTTTTCCTGTGGAGTAGAAACAATTTGTATTTTAACGCTCTATTTAAAGAGCATGTCCACAATGTTTATTGAGTACTTAAGGCACCCTAAAATAACAAAGTGTTATTAAAAGATGTGTACGTGTATACATGTTACACAAAAACGACAAGAACAAATGTTCCTTAATTATGCATTAAGGCAGATGCAAAGGCACATTTTTTATTTAGTAATAGATTTATAAAATATATACATATTTTTGTTAATATAACAGTATTCACAGTATACATACTAATAATTGCTTTTTTTATTTACTCGTAAATTTAAATATTATTTTTCAGTCAGTTTAATAAAATAAACAAAATCAATCATATTTAATCGTCAATATTCTACACAACATAACACACAAAACTCGGTTGTGAGTAATAAATCTTGATATGAGGATTTTTTAATAACATAATTCAAAAATGAAGTTTCTATATTCACTTTAATGTATTTTTACGTATGCTGTCTTTGAAGTACTATATGGCTTGTACATCGATAGTCGTTCCAACATGAATACTATTGCTATGGAGTAAACAATTTCCCCGTTCGGCAGCAGGACTTCGTGATCCGCATGGAGGTCTCCCCAGACCAGTCGCAGCTGGCGTGCGTGCACTGCAACGGCGACGTGTCGCTGTGGCGGCTGCCGC
>MOOZ01002249.1:85216-97675 GCA_002930495.1 Cecropterus lyciades
TTTTTTATAACACAGCAAGGTACTGCTGGCCATTTCCGGAATTTGAACTTTTAGCAAAAAATTGCGAATTCCTTTTTAGGTGCGGAAGATGCTAAATGGCGTTTTCCAGGACTTGACAACCTTTGATTTTTTATATTTGACAGGCCTGTCAGCCCAGTGGTATAGTGAACCTAACTACAGTGTCGGAGGTCGTCAGTTCGAATCTTACTCTGGACCAATAATTGTGATGAGCACAGTTATTTGTTCAGTGTTTGGATGTTATTTATCTATAATATGTAAATATTTAGAAATATATGGGTATGTTTATCAGCTCTCTGGTTACCATAGCACAAGCTCTGCTTAGCCTTGATCAAATGGCCATGTGTGTGAAAGTTTCCCACTAATACTAATCAAATAATATATTGACATATTCACTTAATAAGTTGTATTAATAAATAATAGTAATATTATAAATGTTGAAAACGGTTACTACCTCTGATATTAATTTTCATTTATCACAAAAAGACCCTCATTGATGTTAATTTAATTTTTTACACCAAATACAATCTTTACCGTACCACCCGATTCGCGTATTTGTAGTTTGTTTAAAATTTCAATGTAAGAATGATCACTTTCTTTAAACAGTGCTGAAAACGCCAGTCGGCGTTTTATATTGTCCTTATGAGGTGCGAAGGACGCCTATCGGCGTTTGCGAAAAAAACCGCCCCGCACCTGGCCTATAAGGGTCATTTTTACTGCCGCAACGAATGGGTTAACCACATTGTGATGTTTTGCTGGTAAAGCTAATTTTTTAAGAAAACATGATGTGTTGGTAATACTAAAAAATGAAAGTGATATTAATTTGTAGGGGTTATATGTGGATTAGTTGTAAGAGTACTGTTTATGTCCACCATCACTGTCACTCTGGGAAAACTGTTTGTTGTGTTGCACCTTTGATTCAATGATTTTTTTTTTTTCATTCGATTGAAGTAGCAAACAAGCATGCAGTCCACTTTATGGTAAGTGCTACTGCCACCCATGGACATCTGTAAGGAACTTCATATGGAACAGGGATTCTCTGAAGTCGATCACAGATGCGTTGTTACTCCCGAGGACTAAGTTGGTCGCCTCAAATTTAAGTGAGCCAGCAACCACACCCTTCCAGTGAAATGCAAAAATTGTCTCACGCTAGAAGTATGTCCAGTGACCGTACCTCCCCAGTCGAAAAACGCTGGTTCTACCACCTGTTTCAATGAATGTGGTCGTCCTCATGAGTAGCATCACACTCGTGGTCATTTCAAGGTAGGACTCTACTCCTATTTAAGGTTGATTGCAGATGCCACTCTTAGTGTCAGTGACCATGATGTTAGTATCACTTTTTGACTTTCATTTTTGTTACCAGTGACCCTCAGTACAAGTTTATTATGTTACCTTAAAGCGGTCATTGTTTACATTTTCGCCCATACATTATTACATATTTTTGTTTTCAGGCATACCTGGTTCGCATTGTATTACTGGTATATTCAGCCAAATATCAGTTGGTCATTGCATACTTTGGAATGATCGGCAAAAACATAAACAATGATTGTGTTATATAAACTCATACTAATGCCATCGTTTAATGATTGCAGTATTTTGATATCCGTTTTGAACTGTGTGTGTAGGTTCTGATTTAACTATATACATGTTGCATTTTAAGGATGAACAGGAGAAAAAGCGCCTTGAGCAACTTCAAAAGAAGGCGGAGGCTAAGGCTCTATTAGAGAAGGAAATGGAGTCAATTAAGGGTACCGTGAAGGCTGCACCACCACCAAAAGTCACACGCGCGCAAATTAATGTATTAAAAGAAAAAACTATAAAGGCTGAACCTGAGAAACCTGTGGTAAGTATAGAGAAAAACAACACAGTTCAGTTAAAATAATTGTTACATTGCGGGCACAAGGAGACTTTCCAATAGTCAGTCAGTACTAGAGATGTCCCAATACCCATCAGGTATTGATACTTACTCATTTATGTATTACTTACATTGTTTTTCGATTCTACTTATATGAGTACCCTTAGTATCGATACTTACTCATATCGATAAATTTTATTTTTATGTGAATGGCACTAAAATAAAAAGTGAAGTGATTGATGTTTAGTAAGTTCCAAAATAAAAGCCACAGATTTATTAATTACGTGTAAAGGTATGTTCCTTGATTGTGACATTGTTGCGCCCACTTTGGAGAAAATAACTTACTTGCAATGGATTTTGCAAGAACAATTAAATGATTTAGAGCAATCATATACAAAGGTGCATTCTGAATTCAAAATTTGTTAAATAACATTTGTACAATTTGATTTGATTCAATACCAACTACTTTCGTTTCAATAGTAGTTAATATCACAAGATTTATATAGATTCTAAAAGTATTTGGTATTGAAACAAAAATATTGAGTACATACTCATGTTTACTTGTATCGGAATGTCCCTAGTCAATACTGACTATAGTGTCTGTTATTAAGAGATAAACGAAGAATGAATTATGAAGCAATGAATATATTATCCATATCCAATAATATTCATTATGATGAATGAGAAGAGACAACTTGATACGAACATGTGGCAGCCTAGATTTGTGAACTGAAGTAAAAAAGAAATGTGTGGCCCTTGCAATTGCTTATGTGAGCAATCGCTCAAACAAATGTGTACCCATTTATTACACATTTTTGATGCCATCTATTAATGTGAAGGGTTATCGTAACATCGTACATTTGTTTAATGAGGTGTTCTAGTCGTTAAGTGACTTTATTGTGTAATTATGCATTTACTGTGGCCATTAACAAACAATGTTGTATCATTGGTTTGCCTGGGTTAAAGTTGAATCAGCAGCCTCTATAGCATTTGACGAAAAAAAAAGAATGTTTCTGTAATGTATCTGCAAAAACAGTCTAAATTAGCCATCCATGGTCACCCATGGCCATCCATGGTTGGGTTTGATACATGGTTTCCTATAAGAAAGGACTCTGATATAATACTCAATTTTGCTAACTTCTCATAATGTGTTGCACTCTTTGGTCTTGGCATGCTACATAGTCTGTCAAAAACCATAGCACAATCATATCAAAAGGGTTTGTTTTAATGTGACCTCGAATGTCGACCAGCCAACATTTTTGGTCTGTGAATTATAGTTTTCTTATTTGTATTACAGCCTGCAAGGGTAGTGGTAGAGGAGCCCAAGTTAGAAGAGAATCTCAACAGGTTGCAGCTTGATGGTGAAGTGGCACAGTCAGTGGAGGAAGCCATATCTATACTCAGGTAACATTTTATGGAATAAGTCATACTTCTCTCAGTCTGAAGGAAAACATAGAACTGGAATTGTTAAGTATAAAATTAAATGGCATTTTTAACCTTATAGTACTTGCAATTCTGAATAGCTGGACATATATTCATTCTTTTAAAGATTTAAGTCATGAAGTAAGATATTATTAGGCAGACATGCTTATTTACTATGACAATTAATACAGTTATTTTTTAACATATTCATTTTTGTTTATAGTGATAAGGCAGACACTGATAGACACCCTGAGAAGAGAATTAAGGCTGCCTACACAGCATTTGAAGAAGTGAACCTGCCCAGACTGAAAGCTGAAAACCCCACTCTCAGGCTATCCCAACTAAAGCAGCTGCTTAGAAAGGAATGGCTTAAATCTCCACAAAACCCTGTCAATCAAAGAGTTTGAAGTATTGTTATATTTTAAATAATTATTTAGAGCTTTCACCAGATGGTTGTTTCTTGATGTAAAAATTGTGGTGAATTAAAAACACTAACAAAAGAAAACTATGTCTGTAATAATAATTTATTGTTAAAATACTTGTGGAAAGTTGTAAGTAGTGCATGTACTGAAAACTATTGTATATACAAGAAATAAAATCCTACTTATAAATTATTATTCTGGTTCATTGCTATACTGTAGCGGTATGCCTCTGCGACCCTCTTCAGCTGCCGTCACCTCTGTTTCACCCAGTTTTTGTTCTAGACCCTTCCATGTCCTCTCTTGGAGATTTCGTCCTATACTTTCAAGTGCCCAATTTTCTTTTTCCACCAGCTCCATGCTGCCTTCTGAACTACATTGCTCTTTAGTTTCCCGAATCTTCCCCGTGATTAAACTCATGTCTATTGTGTTTTTAACATGAGTAATATCGCGATAGTGTGGTTTGCCAGGTAGCAGTTCGTCATAATCTGCGACATGGTTTGTGAAATAGGGCTCCCGGTTAGAGTTTAAAGCTACCTCAAGTTCAAAAGGATAAACAATTGGTCTGTAGAAATCTCTGTTGTCATATAGATCATTCTCTGGACAAGCTATCATAACGTAGATATCGATCTGGAATATAAAAGAAACCATTTGATATAGTACAAAATAAAATAGCCGTCATGGGATGCTTGGCAGATGTTAAACATCGTGTTCGTACAAGTAATATGCATAAAAGACAAGATTGCAACAGAATCTTAATATATAGCATAATGAAAATATGCCATCTACGAACAGTACCTTGCTCTAAGTTGAACTAACACAGCAGTTTTGTTTGATACTTATTAGTTCCGAAAATGTATGTATAGATAGCGCTAAAATAAATGTGGCGATCGCCACGCCAACAATCAGGTTTACGTGCGCCTTTAGATGTTTCACATCAAAAAAAATTATATATGTATATAACATGAATAATTTAACTGTAAATTAAAACCAATTTAATTTGTTAGCCTTTAACCGCTTATGTCGCATTTATGGGAAAAACATGTTCGAGCCCATTTCGCCTGAATCGTATATATGCGACCAAATACCACAGGTCTTTAATTTGCTTTTTTTGTTTAAATACACTGTTAATTAAGCAATTATAAATAGTTTAAAACACTTTAGTCGATAAATTAGAAATCCAAAAAAAATATATCCAAAGTTAAATGAATTACGAGCATAATTTTAAGAAAATTGCATGAGGTATGGGGCATATACCAAGATTTATCGATACAAAATATCAATATAAATTAATATGGAATTTTCTGTTTTGAATAGAATCTTGACAGTATAGTGCTTATACATGTAGTTTTATATTCAGGAATGGATAAATATTGGAATTGAAATTTATTATAACGAACACTTAAGAGTTATAAGATTTTTTTACTTGAATGTTTGTTGTTACGAATTTACGTATTAACTTATAATTGAGTTAAAATAACGACAAACTTTATGTTGGGATTAATTGAATTGTGCGCAAAGTAGTTGACAATAGCTGAAATACTAATTAATAAATTGTTCAAATCTTTAAAAACTTCTTGCTATACTAGATTACCCGCCTTAAAATGTTTTATAATTTTATAGGGTAAGTAGTATTTACCTAGATGTTAGTTAATTACTCACGTAAATATAATTTTTACGATATCGATGAACGAAATAACGATCTTGAAACAGTTAATCCCTCTTTGGTGTAGGTATTTACTTTTCGATTCACTATGCCGGGCGCTGGGTGCACGACAAGATATATATATAAAGTCGGGCGGTTAAAGGGTTAATGTCAGACTATCAGGGATTAGCCCATCATACTAATAACTAAATCAATCTAATACTTTACCGAGGTCATAAAATTTCTGCCTAATAACTGCAGTCTGCTTAATGTTCTGGTTTGAAGAATGTGTGTGGTTTGACATAGTTATGCCAAACTTTCCAACTTAGTCCTCAGGGTTAGCTAAGTATCTGTGGTTGACCTCAGGTAGGTGTCTAATCTTATCTGGGGTCGATAAAAGATGTCACTTGCCATTAGGTAGACTGCATGCTTGTTTGCTACTTGTCTAAGTAGTATATATAGAAAAAATGCGACCAAGTGCGAGTCGAACTCACAGGCGATGGATTCCGTAGCATTGTCATAAAATAAAGTTGAACAGTTTTCCAACTACCAACATAAGTTTGTTTTTCATAGTGTTTGTATGAATTACAAAGTTATGTAATTGCATTTTTGAAAAAGTGCTATTTGTCAAAAACTATCAACCGTATCTTGTTCGAACCTATTTTCTTTGAAAGTTTTCCTTGACATGTACAACATAATTATGTTTTATCCAGATCTGTCACTCTCTTAAGGTGGGTCAGTCTGTACCCACCTTTAGTTTAAAAGGTAGAAGGGGTGGTTGGACACATTTTACCGCTTTGAAAGGGCTTATCTCTCAAACAATTAACTTTGAGAAAAAATGGTTTTAGAAACCTCAATGTCATTTTTGAAGACCTTTATATAGACACCACACGTGTAGCTAAGATGAATTTATTTTTTGAGTTTCAGTTCCATGTATAGGGAACCCTCCTAAATTTAATATATTTTTTATTTTCGTACATAATTCGGAAAGCGGTCTAAAGAATACTTACCTACCAAGTTTCAACACTGCAGTCTTGATAGTTTTCGAATAAAGTGGATGTGACATACGGATAGGGAGACAGACATGACGAATCTATAAGGGTTCCAATTTTTTCCATTTGGCTACGGAACCCTAAAAAGAGTTTCAAAAGGGACTTACTTCAGGAAAGTTTGCCAGCTTAGCAACATTGGGCTTTCCAACAGAGACAATGTAGCTCTTCTTCCCATTCACTCGACACAGCTGTTTCATTTGCTTGATAATATCTCTTGTCTGATCTCCGGCAAGTTTGCAAATGAGAATACCAACCACATTTGCATCCTTGCACTTCTCTATCAGATAGCGTCTTCGTTTGAACCAAGCGGTCTCTTCAATGCTGTCTACTTTACTTGTCTCTGGGTCTAACAGGTACCATTTAGAAGCTGAAACATTTTCAATTTCAATACCATTTAACATTGAGAATATTTTAAGTTGTTATTTTTTCAAATAACTACAAACTTATAATTGTTACAAAAAATATATTAATACTAGCTTTTACAAATAAGGCCATAATTTGCTATAGAATGATTTTGGTTTGTTAATAACCTGGTACTACTGGCGAACGTCATATATTAATATAGGTCATTTCAAAGTATTTCTCAAATTGAATTAAGTATTGTAATAGGTATACAATAATTACCTGCAATGCATTTACTGAAATTAAGCGATGTCTGACATCTTGATCCAAGATACACACAGATGCAGTTTTCCAACATGTCTATGTTCATGTCATTACCCTGGATGTTTCTCAGTTTCCGCCCCAACCTTCTGTTACAGTCCTCTTCCATTTCAACAAAAGCTATGTAACTTTTTGGATACATTTCATACCAGCACTTAGCTAATTCATCTGAAATAAAATAATTAAGTCTTGCCATAAAAGTGTTAGTATGTGTCAGTGAAGTGTCTTCTCATATTGGACAACTGGTTTGTTAATAATAACAAAAAGTAATCACCTTTGCAGTGTTCATATTCTGCATCATAGAACAGGCACAATTGTATATGTTCATCAGAATTAAAATTTTCTTGAAGTGTTTTTTTAGTTCTTTCAATATCCAAATGCTTTTTTGGTAGGACAATGAAAACAGGTATGTTGGTCTTAGTGAAGCAAGAGGGGCCGTAGTGAACGATCGCATCGCCTTTCACATGCATGGCTGCCACTGCATCCACACAGCAACTGGAATTGTAAACATACATATATTTATGTAATACACTTGTCTCCATCCATCCACCTGATGTTATGTTGAGGAGGCGACTAAGGAACCGAATGCAGGATAAAGGCAACAGTTTTTCTGTGTAACATAAAAACCCATTAAAGTCACCAACAAGCAGGCCAGGGGTGTGAACTATTGGTAAACATCCCCATTAAAAGGCCTACACAGGACCGTGTCTGTGAGTACGTAATAGACCGTGCAACATGCAACTGACTGCTCGTTGATCCGAGATGCTGCCGTCACTCTCCAAACAGCATAAAATAAGCATTGTCTTAGCAATTACTACGGAGTCACCTAACCAGAAACGAATAAGGAAGACCTGGGTTAAAAACTGGTTGATGAAATGTCATTAAGAAATTTTTAAAGAATGGTTTTTGATTGTTTTGAAGAGCTCCTTAATACATATAGAAATCAGTCCCGATTTCGCTATACACGTGTCGACAACGCTCCTTACAAGATAATCGTCCCTAAATTGTGGGCTCGCCGGGAGCGATTTAGGAGTAGGGTAAGCAATAAAATTCGGCTACAATTTACCTATATACGGAGCGGTTTATGATACGATCTAGGGTCTTCCCCAACATTTCCCCGAAATCGCCACAGATTTTAGGGTGGTTAATAGTCCATTTTAGGCGAGGTCAATGTGCAGCTATGCTACATTAATAGTATAATCGTGTGATAACTGCATGGAAATTGTGATCTGAAACTTTATTTATGGATGGGACTTTTCAGATATCTAATACTTGTTGTTAGTAGTGTGATCTAACTGATATGACGTCCGAAGTTGTCCCTTTTGAACTCCTCGATGGTGGTAACCTGAGTGAGGTTGGACTGTAGCCATCATAACAACGTTTCCTGTTCCTGATTTAGCATTATGGAATGCTTAGATTTGTAAATATAGTATTTATTTTGAGTTACTCTTACCTAGCATAAGATGTGTCACCAAGAATGTAAAGATCTGTAGATATCCTGTTTTGTATTTCCTCATAAATTTTCACACTCACATTGAGCAAGTCATCAGGGAATTGAAGACACACCTGAAGATGAAAAACCACAGTGGTTTAAAAATGTTAAAAGTCTTTTTGGGAGGGTATATATTAGATGATGATGCAACATGTCGTTGCTTAACATGAATAACATAATTCAAAATTCATTAATTTTTAATTAAAGATACAGGTTTATCCTTTATATATGAATTCAGAATTAAAAATTGGTGGTCTAATGCCACTGTGATTCCCATTATTTTAACTACAATCATTATTATTAAAACGATAACAACAAAATGCATTACACAATTTTTGGTGGTTCTGTAATTTTTTTTTTGTATCATTATTATTTATGCAAAGGTGCCATGTGATAACAATCAAAAAATTGTCATTAAACTATTATTAGTTTGCATGTTTGCAATCAAACCTGCAAAGGTTTGATTGCTAAACTAATATGAGTGAGATGATAAATTGGTTACATTTGATTGTTGCTGAAGAAGTTCATCCCATATTACACACATTTACGTTATTTTCTTGATAAAAGTAGCTTGTATGTCATGCACAGCATTAAATTTTAATAAGAGTGTCAATAGGTCTACTTATAGGCCTCATATCTGATGAGTCAATTTGTAAGGCAATAAATAAAAATATATAAAAGGCAATTCCGACTCACTGAAATATATATGAACACACAGCCGTAACTACTAGAAACTTGGTACAGGGGTTCCTTTTATGATGTAAGTGAGCAATAAGCAAGGATTTTAAAAAATTCAACCCCCTATAGGGTTAAATAGGGGTTGAAACTTTGAATGAAAGTCTGCCAATTTTGAAGCAAGCTCTATGAAACTTAGTATTTGGCTTGGTAGAAATAATGAAATTGGTACTTATTTCAGCATTTTTTGAAAATCAACCCATAAGAATATAATAGGGGGGTAAAATGGAGATTGAATATTTATATTAGTCTTCATATATGAAGTCATGGGCAACAGCTAATAAGATGTAAAACAAATAGTAGTAGATGGGACAGTTGACTCTTTTGTAATCATCAACAACCCTATAAGTCTCAATGCTGGGTACAGGTATCCTCTAAGAATTATTTATTTATTTATCTGCCAACAGCAATACACATATTACATTATATAGTAAACTTTTATAAATACAGGTCTGGTGTGAATTGCCAATTATAGGCAAGAACAACCTGTAATATCATTGAAATTAATAATTTGTGGATTCCAAATTGATGCTGTCTGCAACCATTACAAACAGCAATCATAATATGCACAGAAGGGATGCGTGCACTAAACTGTCTGTAATTGTCACATATTGGTTTTGATTTGTGCAACGAGGATTAGACAGATTTAAGCCAGTTTACCCTAACCAGATAGAGATTGGTAGACTTTACAGATCTTTGAGAACTTTTCTTTCAGAACTTTAGGTGTGTAGATTCAGGTCCTCACAATGTTTCACTGTGAAAACGTTAAATATTACTCAATAATTGTAGTATTTTGATGGATTACCTTTGAGAATTTATTATCCTTGATCCATGCACATGTCTGTATGATATCAAACCGGTCTAATAGATCAGTATACTCCGTGCAATCATTCAGAATATTTATCTCCCGTTTTATACACAATGTATCGTCAGTTGCAAAATTAGACATATTTGGGCACTATTGCAAATTAAAAGATTGATTGATTTATTGATAGTAAAAGAAAATCCTAACTTAAAATGTTTTAAGTGTTGTTTAGATAAAGAATTCAATATGTTTTGGACCAATTGTAAAGAAAAATTGATTAATACTTCTTCCGATGATATTTTAATATAATATTCTTATGTTATAGGTTATTAAATTGTTTACGAAAAAGGTTTATGAATAAATTCATGAAAGGCAGTTTATCACAACTTTACTTCTCTTTGAAATATTTGATGCTCCAAATATAATATTGTAATAATTTGACAATAGTTGTCATTTCTGTTGACATAATTTATTTATGGCCTTGGAATTTTGCCTTTTATCCCAACTTTATTAACTTTCATCAGTAAGACAATAACTTTATATTGCTCTAAAGTGATTTATAAAAAAATAAAAAAAAATGATTATAGCCTCGTCTTTGTAAGACGTTATGTTGTAGACTGGTTTATTCATAAACGTATTCTTGTTTACAAAACATGGCAAAATTTGAGATATAGCACTCTATAAAATTAAATTAACAGTGTAATTAACCAGATATATAAATTCTCTTTACCATAAGCAGAACCAATACGAATATTGTCTGAAAGTTCACTAAAATTTAATTCGTATAAATAATAATCTATACTAATATTATAAAGCTGAAGAGTTTGTTTGTTTGTTTGTTTGTTTGAACGCGCTAATCTCTGGAACTACTGGTCCGATTTGAAAAATTCTTTCGGTGTTAGATAGCCTATTTATCGAGGAAGGCTATACGCTATATATCATCACGCTAAGACCAACAGGAGCGGAGCACCAATGAAGAATGTTTCAAAATCGGGGTTTTTTCTAATGAGAGCTTCCGCTGCATGCATAGTGTTTATGTATATCACGTTACATTTCTTTTTAACGCGGGTGAAACCGCGAGCTCAGCTAGTGTAGTATAAACTGGCGAGCATAATTTCTATGTCATCCTGTCATCCTGCAAAGACAAAAGATCAGAGAAGCAGACATCCACGGTTCTGACTTATGTAGTAATCAATTTTTTTAGTTATTTTTGTGATTAAAAAAACTATATATACGTTTAAAGACATTTATATCTCAAAAGATTTTACAAAAAATCACTTACAGAGATATTACAACATTTTATAACAAACAATATTATATACAATATTATGTACACTTGGCAGACTTGAATGGTTCGATTAAAAAAAGTGAGAAGGACCACGGATAATAGTCTGCCATTGTTGGCTCTGCGTTTTCTATTGACAACGCTTCGCAAATGTAAAAAAATGGTGTGTTATATTATGCGCACAAGTCTATCTCTTCGACTAATGTTTGAATAACTCATGAAAACCATAATACATAACGATCACGGCAGACGTTCAGGCCTCTGATATTCTAGAGGCAGACCATTTGATTTTTTTTCAACCGGACTCTCGTGCCGAGCTACAAGGACAAAATTCTACATGTGCTGAATATTACTAAAGATAATTTATTTCATCTATAGGAACAATACCTATATGGTAATGATAAGATAATCCCATGCAATACCCGCTTTCCTTTGAATCTGAAATAGTTGTACAACCAAAAATCAGTGAGCAAAGTGTCTGCCAAATGTCTTTTCGAACCCAGGGAGTCATATTTTAGTGAATGGGTGTAATGACAACTGTGTGCAAATGACTTAGTAGAGCTTGTTTTTGACATTTTTACAACTCCATCATGATAATACAGAGTCTTGAATGTCTGCCTCTTCTATTTTCCTGGTTTCCAAGATGATTGTGACTATGAACCGCAGAGGCATACAGGTGCAAATGATTCAATATCCCCTTTTTTAAGCAACTTCAATCCACTGTGACGTGAAAACGCAGCAACATAGGACCTTAAATGACTGGTCCAAATCAATTTGTACTGATTTACGTCGATGTGAAACTTGTGCAAATCATATACCGAAATGTTCGCTAGCTTTCTATCAGTTTTTTTTTTAAAGCTTTTTATCAGTAGGTACATAGAGTGTCGCGGCGTGTTGCTGCAACGCAAAGCAGCAAGTCGCAACCATAGCCATTTTTAACTCTGGCGGTTTAGTCGAACGACGATTTTACGTGTGTGTTGGCCCTTATTGTTTATAGAACATTATAAATGATTAAATTTTCACCGCACAGTGTGTGTTAACAGTGTAAATAGGTCGCAAGTTAATACA
>MOOZ01002249.1:105502-117312 GCA_002930495.1 Cecropterus lyciades
TTTCCCTAAAATTGTAGGATAATAAGTTAATCGACAGATTTGCTTTGCAGTTGCATAGCTCTTAACTGTGGAATGAATTTCCAATGATCACGATCAATCTAAAACTTGCCTATTTGAGTCCAAACCATGCAATTTCATCGACAAAATAGTCAAATCGTTTTGGAATGGACACCTCCTTAGGATAATCTATACTAATATTATAAAGCTGAAGAGTTGCAAGTCTTGCAACTTTGCCATTTTTCCCTAAAATTGTATTATAATAAGTTAATCAACAGATTTGCTTTGCAGTTGCATATAGCTCCCAACTGTGGAATGAATTTCCAATGATCACGATCAATCTAAAACTTGCCTATTTGAGTCCAAACCATGCAATTTCATCGACAAAATAGTCAAATCGTTTTGGAATGGACACCTCCTTAGGATAATCTATACTAATATTATAAAGCTGAAGAGTTTGTTTGTTTGTTTGAACGCGCTAATCTCAGGAACTACTGGTCCGATTTGAAATTCTTTCAGTGTTAAATAGCCCATTTATCGAGGAAGGCTATAGGCTATTTATCATCACACTAAGACCAGCAGGAGCGGAGCACCAATGAAGAATGTATCAAAATCGTTTTTTTTTCTAATGAGTGCTTGCGCTGCGTAAACGGTTAAAGCTTCGTAAAAATTATGTATGACAGAATTGATCCCCTTTAAAAGTTCTAAAAAAAGTCACCGACAGCATATGTCTATCTTTTCAGGTAAACTCATAGTACCCTTTTATATGCTAACCAAATTTGTTTCAAAATAATGCATTATTTGCGAAGTTCTTTTTAAAAATATAATATTTATTCTTATCCAAATAAATACATAAATTAAAAATAAACTAATACGCGGGTGAAACCGTGGGGCGCAGCTAGTTCGTAATAGAAAGACCACAATTTGCATTGCTGCATGCTGTCAAAACGGTGCATAGGGGAGACCGAGGGGATTTGAAACAAAGGTGAGTTGAAACAACCGCTGTTTTTCGGAATCTAAAAACACTACAGAGCTAGAAATTTTGTTAAATTGCCCCTTCTTACCACCAGCCACTCAGTGGTCACCTACGCGCCACTATAAGCGCTTAGGCCTCCATCATATGACAGGTAGAAAAAATCGGCAAAAGTAAGTTTTCGTCATAAATTTGTCTATATGTAAATATTTATTATCTGTTTTATTATAAATGTTATATGCTATTTGGCAGCTTATTAATCCAAGATTAAGACAGTCATAAATATTTTTCAATACTAGCATGTGTCATGAGACTATTTCAGCTTAACTGTAATGGGCGCGGATTTTTGTACCTTAGCAGAGTTGAAACAGTAAACTCACCACGTTTGCATTTTGTTTTGTAATGTCATTTGTTTTGCGTTGATATTTTGTTTTTAAAAGAAGTGAACAATTTCTGTCTTATTAGGTTTGGAGCTTGGATTATGAAAATTTTATTTTATAATGGCAAATAAATACTAACGGAATATTGACCAGGGTATGGAAAGCACACAATTATATGAAATATCTGAGGAAAAAATCATATTAAACGACTAAATTCTTCTAGACGCTGCGAAGAATTTATATAGGACAAATCTAAATTTACTTTTTTTATTACTTTGGCTTTATCTCATGAACCGTGATAGCTAGACAGTTGAAATTATCATAGGTGATGTATTTCTGTTGCCGCTATAACAACGAATACTAAAAACATTAAACTCCTGACGCAGTCTGGTAAAACGAAATAAAATTAATATTTAAGGGGGCTCCTATACATCAAATAAGACAACAACATAGATAGTGTTGGTACAGAACCCTTCGTGCCCGAGTCCGCGACGCACAAGTGAAATTACATATGCATGCCTGAAAGATTTATCGTATCGTCCTGTGATGTCTAGCCCCACAGAATTATAAGAAGCAGATTTGACAAAAATGGCATATCAATTGTTGTTTTACTTTAAATAAGTTTACATACATTAAAGATCTATCACAGTTTTACTTAGGCTCTCAATCGAGACGTTTATGAACTGAGGGCCCACGCGAAACAGAATTAAAAGAAGAAATAAATGTGCCTTGAATATCCCCTAGATAACATCCCTATGAATTAGTTAAAAAAATAAATAGTGAAAAAAGTAATGGTTAAAACGGATTCGAATTTTCGTATAACGTCCGATCTGAGGACCCAATATTTTTGGCTTTATCGACTAGGTGCAACCTCTAAGTTTGAAATAAATTAGCTATAATTATTATATAAAAATTTATTCTTAATTTTTAACTACAATTTGGGAACAAAAACCGTATGTAGGTTTTTGTTCCCAAACATTTACTCATAACATCTTTAATTCACGTTTAAGAAATTTATGAGTGTTTTCTTTAGGTTTTAACTAAATCCTTTATAAATTTCAATTCGCTACGCCAAGAAAAAAAGTGGGCGCTCAATCCAGATGCACGCTTGGCCATGTACGAATTTGAAGACTTCACAAACCTTTGAGATTTTTTTTAGACAACTCTCAGATGTGCAGGATTCCTCACGATGTTTTCCTTCACCGTAAAGCAGTGATAATAAATTACTAATACGCACGTTATTTTAGAAAAAGCCACTGCTTTTTGGTCAAACACAAATATGGTTTACGCACCACTGTGCGTGGTGGCATTCGAACCTCTGACCCTCGATTGAGAGGCAGATTTTCAACCATTAGGCTATCACTGCTCTAGTACTAGTAGGGAGCTTAAGTGTACTGCCACGCTACATACGAGTCATGACTGTATAACTGGCTTTATTTTTCGAATTTTGTAGTTGCTTTTGGCGCTATTGGCCTTTATAGCTTCACGAGGCTTAATTACAACCCTAAGTAGACTCCTGTCCCGGCACAGCTACCGAGACAGGAGTTTTCATGACATTTCCCGGATTCCTGAACGCAACGCTCGATCCTCAACTGGCCCACTGTCGGAGTCCAGGCCACTTGCTAACTAGGGATTGCAGCTGTCCCAAGGGTGCAGAAAGGACCTCGGCTTAGGACTGTTGCACTGATGTGAGGCACTGGGTAGATACGATCAATCAAAAGAGAACACCTTGTTAGACGACCCAAGTGGCGGAGCGGTCACCATACCGGTCTGACACGCAGTGGGTCCCGGGTTCGATCCCCGGCCAGACAGACAAACATCTGAATGATGAGTTTACATTTTTGTTCTGGGTCTGGTTGTTTTTGTGTTCGTCTTTGTGTGTCCATGGCACCCACGACCCAGGAGAAAATCCTACTGTGGGGTTATGAGTGTAGAAAGCGTTTATGTTTATGTGAGGGTTGTGCTCAAATCGTCGTCCTTGTCTCCTCTGGTGAGACTTTTCCGCCAGCGGCTTTGCCTTCGGCAGCGTTTACCTTTTTATGCAAGTTACATAGTGGGAGCATAATCGCGTAATCAGTGTTCCCTTTTTTTTACAAAAATATGGTTTACAAACATGTAGAGACTTCGGAAGAAGCCGTCAACTACATAGTTTTATTTTTCTATTTGGTAATTACTTACTTGCATCTAACTTCAATAACTTTCTCCATTAAAAATAAACTAACGCTATCGACATCAACACGACGTAAAATAAAATCTTATAAGTACAACTTCAGTATTAAAATAACAATAATGTATGTATGCAGAATACAAAACAGCACATATTGTCAGTGACGATTTGTCAACGACAATATAAAGAGCAAATATTTTAACAGCAATCAAGCGTTTGTGCCAGTTAAGTTACCGACATTTTTTATTTGAAGAAAAGATAAGTGTCGGTAAGATCTTAATGCATGTACCCTATTCATCCGACACCTCCAATGGGGCGGCAAAATTTCATAAATAAAAGAACGTAAATCCCCACCCAAGTCATAGACAGTATCCTACGCGAAAGACCTTTTTCCCCTTCTAGTTCTTTGAAAACCTGCTGAGCTTATCACGCCAAATGAACCCGCCAGTGTTTCACAACATGATTTTATAGGAGACTAGCTGAGCTCGCGGTTTCACCCGCGTTTAAAAGAAATGTAACGTGACATACATTAACCGAAATTTTATATCTCATTAGAAAAAAAAACCCCGATTTTGAAACATTCTTCATTGGTGCTCCGCTCCTGTTGGTCTTAGCGTGATGATACATAGCCTATAGCCCTTCTCGATAAATGGGCTATCTAACACCGAAAGAATTTTTCAAATCGGACCAGTAGTTCCTGAGATTAGCGCGTTCAAACAAACAAACAAACAAACTCTTCAGCTTTATAATATTATTTTATAGGAGATTATAGGCGGCACGGTTTCTACACTCAGTATAGTTAAGCTCTGGTGGTACCTCAGATACCACCAACAATCCAAACATAGTGTGAAGCAATACTACGATTCGGTGGTAAGATGTGGATGAGCTGATCTACACAAGAGGCGATCGTCTTAAGATGGATTGATCCTGCAGCAGTGGCAACACATCTGTGATCGATTTCGGGTAGAACACCTGTCCTATATGAATTTTGTTACAGATGGCAGCAGTGACCATTTACCATCAAATGGACTGCATGCTCATTTGTTACTCAAACATAAAATGAGCGAAAGTACAAGATCTGATCGACATGATATTAAAAATTTATAATCACTACATACTTTAAATAACATTAACTTTGGGCTACCATGTACATACATGGTAGAAGTATGTCGCATTCACTCCAGAATAGGGCTACGGTTATCCCCTACCTGTCGTATATAGCGACTAAAAGGGGGTTTCCAGGGTTGCAGGCGGCAAGAGTTTGAGCTCGAACCACCCGGCCAAGGAGCCTGGGAAGGACAGCGATATGAGAAGTCACATACGGTCTTAAACACCAGACAGTGTGGCAGCTTCTACGCCCACCTGGTTTGAGCCGGAAGGGGCTACGCCCTTTAAGGATTTCGGTCCAATTAACGCATTATTTAGATATTCTGGAGTTCTCTTCGTGTCGCTGGGGGGTTTTATTGGGTAAGTGTCCCACATAAATCTGCATAGCTCACTCAACAATTTCTTTGAGGTGGAAACCTTCAAAAGTGAAGGTTTCCACCTCAAAGAAATGGTCGCATTCACTGTTGCATTTCTACATGAGGGAAGGGGGCAGCTGCCTCTCCTGCCCTCTGGTTATAGTATAGCTTTAGTCTTTCAAATTAAAAAAAATTGTTTGCTACTTGTCAGTTAAAAATATTGATCTGATGAACTGATTAGCATATTGGTGTCTTTTCAGAAAGGGGAAAAATTACCAATGATGATATTAAATTTATGTCCTGTGTTGTGTTGTACAATGTATTTACATAAAACAGGATTTTTATTGGTCACCACAATTACACAAATGACCAATATTTGTAAAATAGATTTAAATAAAAACAATGTTAAATTAAGATGCCTCATTTAAAATACTTAAACACAGCATTATACAAGATAATAATATAACATAATCTTTAAATTCATTGAACATGTTATGTTTTTCTTTCACAGGAACATGGTGCATCTTGTGCACTACTGTAATGAAGAAATGTGTATTATTAAAAAAAAATGTAATAAATATGATTTTTTATTTTTCACTATTATTTCACTTTCTTATATAAAGCTTACAAAAAATAAGTTTCATTAGATAATTGCTCAAGCAAGTACCAGTATAAATATTAATAACATTAAATATTATATAGTATTGTAAATTATATTGTATTGTATAGTAAGCCATATACAAACAATAAATACTTTTGCCCTTTATAATGAGACAATTATATTATGTAGTCTAATGACAACTCACATTTTGGCATAGTATGATGAGATCATAATCTATGACAATCATAAAATCTCATTATACCTACTGCTGCGTGGCCATTTAGTTGTTTTCATTAATTGTTTGCTGACAATGCTCACTATATTTTATGTGATTTACTTCAAGTTCTAACTACAATGATTTTGCAAAGGTAAATGAGATAAGTATTTCATTAATACCCCTCATCACTAATGGAAATTATATAACTTGGATACGCCTCCTTCACCAGTTTTGCAGTGATCTCGTGATCTGCCTTGCCATAACCCTGAGAGTATCCATAGATGTGAATCTTCTTATTTTCTGGGTCATGAGATATCCTTCCACCACCAAATGGCTCAAGATCAAGGGGGTGAAGTCTCGCCTGAACCTTTAATTACAGATAATATTTATTAGTTTATTTTAAATTTTATTGGATATTTTAATTATTATATTTTTTCATTTAGAAATAGCAAGTTAGCATATTAGTCCACTATTGATAAGTGGACCCTGCTGCCCATGGACATCAGTAATCAATCCCAGATAAGATTAGTCTTCACTGAGGCCACAAATGTGTTGCAACTCTAGAGAACTAATTTAAAACATCTCTGAGAAGTATGTCTCTTTTACCAGACATTTATATCAAAACATGGTAATTCTTAACAGTGTTGTTATCAGGCAGATCTATCACTAAGAATCACTAAAATGTTCTATGACTTTTCAATTAAAGTTATACCATAACCACTTATTAGGAGCTAAATAATTACTCATTAAACTATTTTCGTCATTCAAATAAATAGCCTTACCTCATCGAAAATATCCGAGTGATAATTGCATCGCTGGTAACCTCTCACAATAATTTTCAAAGGTTCAGGTGTAGTTTGGTCCTTGTCATATACTTTCATCAGAATGTACTTAAATACTCCCGAAGGATCGATATCCACTGTAGGTAATTCTCTAATATCTATCGCCATCCTTCTAATACTTAAAGTCAGCGGAGCTGGAACTGCAATGAATAACAAGTACAAGTTGGCAGAAGTCCCGGCGTCCGGTTATTGGAGGATTATTTGGAGGTTAAATCAATCTAGTTCAATAGCTATTGTTATAAAATATAGTTATTCTTACTACCTACCAACGCAGCTACGACCGATATTTCGAAATAGATTAGAATAATTTCTTGCAATATGAAAACATATGTTCATTCGTGTGCCTTTTAATATAATTTCTCAATAACGAAAATATTTAGATGAAACTGTTCAAACCGGACTTGATTTGACTGCCAAATTTGACATTGACAATTACGAAGAACAGATTGCTTAATAATAATTGACAAAAACTGATGGTGAAAGTAAAAAATGAATAAATGTTTTCAGGTTATTATTTTCATTATTTGTATGAAGATACTTAATTTCATATCATATCGTAATACTTTAAAAGGGACAGATCTGTATGGAATAAAAAATATTCTAAGTATGGGAAAGTTTAAAAAAGAGTAAATATTATCTGTCAATTGAAGCAATTTGATACTACTTTTGACAGTTTTGACAATTGCCAAAAACCAAAAAAGTTGATGAAAAAGGTTATTTTGTTTGGGCATTAAAGTTATCATGTTTATTGACGAAGGGTCTTCAATATTTGTTTTTTAAGTTTGTCGTGATTTTAAAGTATGAATTCCTCATCAAACAACATGGATACAAATCTCACTGGTGCGTATGAGTTCACGTATTGTTTAATAATATCTAAATCTGTCTATACTACTACCGTCTGTTTATGAGTTACCTTATTTTTGCCCTATTTGTAAAAGTAGGTTAACACTCTCAAAGTATCATTTCAGTTTAACTAACAAATTCAACTAAAACTGGTGTCTACTTCTGACATTAACACTTCTGCGATGATTGTTATTGAAGGCAGACTAGCCCTGTGGAAACGGTCTCATAAATTCTCATAACTGATAGATTCTTATAGAAATCTGTATCAGAAAAATTTTTCAATCTTATAAATATTTTTTTAACTGATAAATTCTGATACCGAGTTAGCTGTTTTGTATCAGAATTTATAAGACTTTTTCCACAGGGAGTTACTAGCTTTTCTATGAACACCTGTTATTTTTCGAATTCCTTGTGCGAATTAACATAGTATTGCGTGCATGACTTGCCTTATGTTGAGATGCTTCCTTACTGAAATAGCTGGTAAATTAATTTAAAAATATTTTATTCGAATATCCTACACAAAATACTTTTTGAAATGTTATAAATTGTACCACCACATTGCAAGGTTTTTGTTATTGAGAGGAAGGTGGTCTGACCATGCAGAAGTGCAGATTAGGACATACTGCTTACCTCAACAGTTGAGAAATATGACCCCTTGAACAATATGAACTATTGAACACTATGGCCTATTAGGAAAACAAGATTGCTTTGCTAATATATCATATTTCTCAATAGGTCGTCTTGAAATGAGGTGTTTTTATTACACAAAAGACACTGGTTATTATTGAATATTCTGCACTGGTTGCCGTGTTAGACACAGAAGGTCTCACAAAGAGATTAGATTAGATATATAACCACAATTTTGGATATATTGCAAACAATAACTCACTGTATTACAAACAATAAAAAGAAAAATTATAATTATAACATTTTTTTTTCATACTATGTTTTTTAAGTTAACATGTCCTGTAGTATTACCCTTTGCAATAAAATTAACAAAACTGAATTATAATGACTTTTGAAAGAGTCGATGGATTTAATTGTCAAAGACTAAGTATATTATTTTAAGGTATGGACTAAGAATATATTTTCAATTCTTAAAATTAAAATAATTAATTTTGGTTTGATGTCATTGCCAATACACAAATGGACAAATAGAAAATGTCTAAATAATAGAAATGTCTGTTATGACTTATTGTCAACTCTTCTATCATTTTTGCAAATATATATGACAAATAGACATGCCGAACTTTCATTTCTTTTATATCAATGGATGAATGAACAATTAACTGCTAACATCATGATATCAAATTATTATAGAAAAAAAAAACATGTAAATAACTTACAGTTTAATCATGATTACGTAATTATCCTGAAGTCATTAATTACCCACGCTCATTAATCTCACATCATAAATAATATTATTTACAAATCCATAAGGACATCTCATCCCTATGACACCTAGGTTTAATTGACCCATATATATATGCCCCATTTGAGAGATCCTATAGTTTTATAGTGTGAGGTTAAGTATGAAGAAAATATCATAAATATTTCTATATATGTTTCTTCTTTTTCACTTTAAAGAGATATAACAATTATTTAATTAAACACTTAATATTCAGTATTGTGATTTTTCGAATGTTTCTTAATGGTGCAGAAAATTATTTGGTGTTAATTCAGTAGCTACATTGTTTGTTTGCTGTGTTATACAATTTACAACAAATGTTAAATTTGTTGTAAATTGTATAGATTGTTATAATAATTTTATTACCATTATTTCAGGTATGTGGGTGAGTTTCTTCACAGCGTCGGGTATCCCGTCAGATGTGTCTGCTACATATGCTCTGACATTTGCTGAGAATAGGATACAGAGTGACATGTTGTTAGATCTGAACAAGGAGTACCTAAGGGACATGGGTATTGTGAGGATGGGTGATGTCATTGCCATATTGCGGTGAGCTTATTTATACAAATATCAAACCAATATTGTTGGACCTTTATTCCTTAACACATAAAAGATACTGATTTAATAATAAGCTCTGTGGTGAATGCAACATATTCTATAGTAATAAACGGTTATATTTCATTAAGAAACCCGATTGTCTTTTGTTATCCATCATATTGTTAATGGTCAGTGCTGTCTATGGACATCAGAAACCTACTCCCTTTAGAACAGGGCTCTACCTGAAGCCGATCATAGATGTGGTGCCACTCCTAATTAATGGGGTCATTCTGTGTATGCCAGTTGGTATAAATGGCCTTTAGTAAATTGCAAGTATTGTCTTATGCTTGAAAGATATGCTATATATCTATACTAATATTGTAAAGCTGAAGAGTTTGTTTGTTTGAAAGCGCTAATCTCAGGAACTACTGGTCCGATTTGAAAAAATGTTTCGGTGTTAGATAGCCCATTTATCGAGGAAGGCTATAGGCTATATATCATCGTCGAAACTAACGCGGGTGAATCCGCGGGGCGCAGCTAGTATGATATAAATAGTGAAATAGGCTATAGGTTACGAAGACATAGCATAGTACAGTATAGCTGTCATGTTCTATTACGTGACATATCCGGAATTTCATTACAGGCATGCTAAGCAGGTGCATGAGAGTACCGCGCGGGACAAAGTGCTGAGCACAACAGCAGTGAAGGTGCCAGTGGCTGCGGTGACAGGGCGCTCCACTGTCACCCAGCCATCTTCCCGTAAGCATCCTGGATTTTATTATTAATTTCCGTTTTAAGATTGAAGTAGGAAATGAGCAAAAAGTCCATCTGGTGGTAAGGTTTTAAAGGTGGTAGAGCTCTTTGCGGTTCGATTCCAAAAGCATTACTGCCACACCTATTTCGGCCTAATAACAGCAGTGTTATGCGCAGTTGTGTTCGGGTCTGAAGGGTGTGGTAAGGGAGACATACTTTACCGAGGCATTCCATGTTAGTCCTCAGGGGTAGCAATGCATCTGTGGCTAACCTTAGGTGAGACTTTGATCTTACCTGGGGTCTTACGGATGTCCATGGGCAGCAGTAGCCACTAACTATCAGGTGGGCTGCATGCTCGTTTGTTACTTCTATACTATAAAAAAAAAGGTCACTGCTTCCTATGGACTTCTCAAACCAATTCAATGTAGAGCAGAGTGTTCAGCCTGTTACTGATCATGGATATGTTGCTGCTGCTGAGGAATAAAATGGTTGCTTCTTGTGTAGATCGGTTAGGATACACATCTTTTCACTGAAATGCAGAATGTGGTTGTGGTATCTTTGCGTACAAATCACAGTGTAAAAATTCTAGTCTATCAATATACTGCTTTCCGAGTATTGCAGGTATAAACATTTATTATGGAAGCTGAATTCCATATAGTATATTTTGTCACATAGAACCGCAATTCTAATACTATTTGATTACCATTTTCCAACAGTGGCAGACACTATTTATTAATTTTATCATCAAGTACATTGTATACTCTTTCTTTATTTCATTCTTAAAGGAAAAAATGCTTATCCACTCATTATAATGTTACGACTTCTTGAAGTTAGTAAAAATAACTCATAATTAACTAATGTTACTTGTAGCTGCAAGCCGCATACTAGAGCATTACACCCGCAATCCGAATTCGCCAGAGACATCGCCAGCAAACGTGGTCAAATTGAAGAGAAAGCCATCCTCTGATGTCGGGTAAGATCGGTCAATCAATAAGTTGCTAATTATGGTATCGGCGATTAGTTAGATTAGATTTGATTAGTTTTGGCAATTAAATCGGTGCATCATGTCTTCGCGATGTGCTACGATCGGTCGCAGTAACGAAAACGAGCGTTTTAACGAAAATATAACCGCTCGTTCACGAAACATTCGCTTGGCGCTACAACCGTCGGCGTTGTACGAATTTTGTCGAACTTAGCTACTATTTGGAACGAAATTTCTTGCCCTTATAAGATCTGATTCATACATAACATCTGTTTTTAACGCTCAACGCTGATGTTTATAGCGTAGAGCTATTGACCCTTGAAGCTAATGTTTCGTGACCCTCGGGTTGATGCTCCATCTAAACGATACGATCGCAGTGTCATTTAAATAGAGCCTGTCGACGGTCATTTTTGCATCTGAGATATGGTACATTTGGAGAACCTTATAAATTGAGGAGCCGTTATATCTCAAAATGTGTCTCTTATTTTATTTTGTAGGACCGGAACAGATAATACTATACCTATGAAGAAAACTAGGTTGATCCGTTTCGAGTCACCGACACGACCTGCGGCTGCCCCAAAGGAGAGTAAGTTTCACCCGCATATTAGTTACTACAAAGAAAACTAATTTATGTATTTATTTGGATA
>MOOZ01002249.1:124894-135503 GCA_002930495.1 Cecropterus lyciades
CAGCCTCCGCCCGCTCATACATTGAACGTGCGAGGCGGACTACAAACTCCTGCAGTGGTTAACATACACAACGTGGTTACATTTTAAGGTCGCTCTCCACCACGTCGTTCCTGATGTAGCTACCGGCCCCCATGATTGCTCGCAAGGCCAGGCTCTGCTGTACCTGAAGACGCTGGCGATTCGACCTAGACACCAACAAGTACCATGCTGGCGACGCGTAGATGAGTCGGAAACGAATATAGGTCTTGTAGATACCTTGTTTCGTCCTTACAGGTAACCTAGATGCAAGCACCGGTTGGAGCATCGCTCCATCGCCGGCATGTTACGTTTGCGGCTGAAAAGTATTAAAACCACATTAAGCTTTTAGTTTTGCCTTGTTACCTATGGCCTAGCCCTAAAGAGATCCAAATAAAAACTAACACCAATCACTTTCACTGTCGATGACCGCAGACGTCCCGTGCGCGGTGACCATGACCGAGTGGAAAAGCTAATAGGAAAGTGACGTATACATCCAGATATCAGGTTTAACTGATCGACCTTGCAATCAGGTTCAAAAGGAACATTCTATATACACATCAATTCCAATATTAGTATTTCAGCTAGTTAAGTGGTTATTAAGGTAGCATATTTATAAGGTGTAAGTAGTTTTTATGTGTTTGAACAAATTTTAAGTTATTGTGGTATTTGAAGTTGGTGGAACATTGTCGAGTCACCAACGTCACACCTATTTTTGACTAATAACAACAGTGTTAAACGCTGCTGCGTTCTGGTTTAAATACGTTAAGGGTATAAGGTGTAAGGGTATTTGAGGTGTTCCTATTTAGTCCTCAGAGGTGGCTAAACATGTTTAGTCGACCTCAGGTGGTACCTACTGTTATCTTATCTAGGGTTGATTTTGGGAAATGGACGTAGTTAGCAACAACAAAACAAACAACAAAAAAAATCTGGTCTTTTTTCGCTCTTTAATTCGAAGTCCAAAGCCCAAATCCCTCCTTAAATACGTTCTTGCTGTAGGGCATACATCGTATTTCCGTTCCACCTCAATAGACACGACAATTTGCGGCTGCAACAGTGTATCTTGACGGGGTCGCAAAAAATGATCGGTCAAATCCCCCACTGACCGCTCGTGACCCAATGACTGCGCCCTTTCCTGGTCGTAAGAACTCTTGAAGAATTATTTATTTTAAGTACCTATTAGTTTTGTTAACGTAAAAGTAGTGCCTTTTGTAGTAAATTAGGTAAGTTTTAATTCATCTAGAATCAAATAGCACTGCCGTTCATGAATGTCTATGATCTACCCCATATAAGATTATCTACAGTCTTACTTGAGTTCAGCCATACATGCGTTGCTACTCCAAAGAACTGAGTTGGAATGCGTCGGATAAGTATCACATCCTTTTCACAAAAAATATTTGGATTGATTTATAACAGTGAGTTCGCGCCGTTCATAAAATATATCTCATTTGTACGTTTTTTAAAACGTGTCTCAACTTCACATGGTCACTAAATATTTACTTAGTCTTTACAACTTAATTATCTAACTACAAAGCAATCAATCTTGTGGTATTTGTCTACTACCTACGATGGCGCAGCATTGCAGCAATGTTTTTGTTTAGAAAATCAGTGAAACGTTGATTATACAACTTTTTCATTCAAAATCTATGGGGTTACTTGCAACATCATGGCGGAAGTGTAACTAATTACCTTTAAGTAGTTTAACAACGGGAAAAGACATAAAATGGGTTTAAATTGTAATTCTATTAACAATTTGAACGTAAAAAAAAGAATGTTGAGAATCGGTCCATGAATGAGGGAGAAATCGATAAACATAAATAAAAAAGTACATACAGTCGAACAAAATCACTTCCTTTTTCGAAGTCGTTTAAAAATACCATACGCGTGATACATGTGTAAAGTAAGTAATTATTATCTTAATCGAAAGCTATGTTTTAATAAATTTACGTACGTAACGCGTTTAGCGGGTCTTATTATATTAAGTAAATGCGAAATTATAGAATGCGAATTTAATATTTCTTATTATAAAGGTATCTTAATATATTCAACATATTAAATAAACCGATAATAAAACAATAATGTCCACACATACGTTAGCACGCGACGTTTTTATACTAATACTACATTATGAAAATTACTATAATGGTATAAATTAGTTTCTCTATAAGGCAAACATGTGCCTTAATTCAGTTTTAGTTTCATGATGAAAGTGAAATTGGGTACGTGCGTTTACTTTTTTAATTATGTACAACTACCGGTCAATTGTGTAATCACTAAGAAAAAAGCAATACAATTTCACTGTTATATATGCAAAACAATTGGGAATCTTTTATAACAGTTATTATGAACGTGCACTTAGTTCCTTTATTTACACATCATCTATTGAATGTGTTAAACGCGTAATTTGTAACAATAGATTCTATTTGAGAATTGTTAAAATTTGTGTGGTACGCGGTTTGGTTCGATTAGTTTTCATTGTGCATTTTGTATGTTAGTCGGTTATCGATGATATAACGGGCTGCGATGGTTTCGGAAAGGCGCTGACCGTCCGCTTGGACGCGATTCAATATAAGTGTGCGGAATAAATGCGCAAGCGCAGTGCCGCTCCCGCCGCCTCAGATACAACTTCGCCCATGATGGGGGGAAAGGTAATTATAAGCATTTATTAAATTACATTAAAATATTTTTCTGACATTCTTACAGTACTTGAACCTTAGACCAATATAAGTGACTATTTAGTTTTAGAGTTAATAGACTGTGTAAAGTGAAACAAGGCAGACTTGGACTCCTATGATGCTGCCATTTAACAGTGATAAATAAGCAATTTCTTTAAATTGGCTAAGCTTAGGTCAAAGGCCGTGTTTTGTGTTTGGATTGTTAAACTACTCGTATCCAGAAGAGAATGTCATCTAACAATTGGATTCTTTCTAGTTTTATTTTTATTTTATTATCAAAATTATCGTTCTGTGACCTACTGTTTGGACCCTATACCTAGTCCTTTGCTAATTGCCTGATGTTAAAATTATTTCATTTGATTTTCCAGGTTTTGCTGGCGGCCGTTTGCTTACTCACATTAAGCAAATCGCCGGCAGACGCTAAGATACCTACGATCAAGTTGGATGACAGCGTGGGTGAAGCAACCGTTCCACAGTTATATCGTAACATTCCTGATGGAGTATATGCTAGCACATCACCGTATGCTGCTTTTTCATTCCAAATACCGTCATTTCTATCATCGCCAAGGCTCACCCATATTAGTCCGATTAAACAAGCTAGCACAATTGTGGAAAAAAGACATGGATTTTTAAAGGATTCATACGGAAACAAGTTTGTTGGGTCACCACAGACGTCGGCATACAGAACAGCCTTTCCTCAGCAATATGTACAACTGCAGGAATTGCCAGCTCATCTGGCACAACCACTAGTATCAGCAGCACCAAGTTATCAATACAGACAAGTAACTCCTCATTTCTTTGGACCTCCTCAGTTTAAAGTGCAGGCTTTGCAATCAGCATCTCCATCCACATCAAATCGTTATGCAATAAATGAACCTTATTCCTTTTCTGGTTACCGGACTCTTGAGCCATCTCAACAGTATCAATATCCTGCAAGTAACATAGCGAATTATGGCAATTCTCGTGCAACTGAACAAAAACAAAACCAGAAAAATGTGGAAAAACCGCAACGTCTGGAGGAAATTCCTAATTCTCAGAATAAAGACGTAAATAAAACAGCTCCTAAAGCAAGTCAAAATGGTAATGCACAAGTGAAAGCCATTGCTGCTTCAGCATCAGTTAACAAAGGGAAAACGGCCGCGCTAAGTCTGGCAACCAAGCCCCCCGTGCCTTTGTTAGATCTAACTCTTCTCGAACCTCTAACGTTTGATAATCCATTGGTTCCTCAAGTGCAACATTTTTTGCCAAGAATTGCCTCAGTTACATATCAGAAGTTACCAGAACTTAACGTGAAGGAGATCAAAAAAGAAATGAAACAATTTATGATACAAAATACTAAGTCGTATGACAGCGGTGTTGTTAAAGGAAAACCCAAAATTTACGTACAAAAAGTAGAAAAAGAAATACATTCAAGACCAAGAAAAGAAAAAGAAGAGACAACAGACGAAAACGATCCGCCCAGAGATGTTCCTAATGGAGAACCTGAAATATTATACGAAATAAAGTCTCCTAACTATAAAGAAACTTATCAAGAAAAAGTTTTAAGCTATAATAAAGAAACAGAAACTGAGCCTGTTCATTACAGTTACAATGAAAAGACCGAAAAAAAACCAGTGGTTTATAACTATGTTCGGACAAGTAAAGAGCCACTGAAAGTACAAAACGTTAACAATGACGGCAATAATCAAAATCCAGAACATCTTATATACAAATTTAAACCTGAAGAAGTCATTGAACATAAAAATGTCGAACCCAAACATCATTCACCTCAACAGACAGAACTCGAGGACTCTTCTGAGGATTCTGATGAAGGTACAGTACGATCGCATCAAAGACAAAGTCATGATCAAGCTCCTGAAAAGGAAATACCTGATCGTCATGAAAAGCTGGAACACAGGGAACAAGAATATCAAGATAATGATGAAATTGTTCACCTTAATAACCACTATGGTTCACCACAAGAATCCAGCCAGGTTAAAAATGCCCCTGCTGAAAATCCGGTCCCTGATATAGAACCAGTTATAACGGAATATGAAGAGGATATTCGCATTCTGCCAACGCCTAAACAATACGCTACTATAAAAGTAGATCCAAATCAACATATCCAACATGGACACGGCAACTCTCGGGAACCACAGGATCGCCGACATGAGTCACAAGATGAGTCACCAGATGACTCACCAGAGGACTCTCCTCAAGATACACATAGTCGGCAGCAGTCTGATGAAAGACCATATAGACCGTCTGAGGAACACGTGCACGAAAAATCTAAAAGTATTATAATCAAAGCAGAAATACCTGAAGATGGAACTCAAAATAATCAAGAACTGAAAGAAGAAAGACCTGAGAACGACGACAAAAGCGAAGAACATTTTGAAAAAGCTTATAAGAATGCAGCGTATGGTTTCCCATCCTATGAATCTACTTCTCGTGATACTGAGAAGGAAATATATAATCCTGAGACCTATGGAAAGTCCCAATATCATTCAGATTTTGATGTCGAACATGTTCCTTTTCAACAATATCAGGTGGAAGGCGATGATTATCCAAAATCGACCCGTTCAAACTACAAAGATGCGAGAGATAAAACCAAAGAAAATTACTACTTAGATTATGCTGTCAGTAAGCCCAAAAGCATTGAAGGTAGATTTAAACAAAAGGAAAATTATTATAAATCGTATATGAAACAAAAACCACACTACTTGAAAAATGAAGGCGACGAGAAGGAGAGTGCTAAGTACATAGCGGCTCCGGCTTACGATTATCATGGCTCTGCACAGAAACCTAAACAATATTTCGCAAAGTATCAAGCGGCTCCTACCAAAGTATTCGAGTATGATTACTCAAAGGAAGCGCCAAAAGATAATTCCGCACATTCAACACGACCACTTTAAAGATTTAAAACATACACACAATTTGTGGAACCTCAATTTCAATATGGATTTGAGCCGTCCGGGCTGCCTCGTCTACTTGATAGTGAATTAGCTGCGATGGCAAGTAATCACAATCCGAAAAATGAAAAGCCAGGAATGAGAAAAAAATTATACAAAGAAAATTGGTATATAAAGGAAACGAGCACAAATGGTAGAAATGCAGCTAGCTGATAGTATTATTTATTATGTTTGATGTTAAGTTATAGTAGTTCCTTAATAAATTCTTGTTTTTATAATTTAAATAAATTTTCTTATTTTGTCTAATCTTAATCCAAAGAAAATGTTCCACTTACTTCCTTTGAAACTTGCGTAATAAAACTTTCACTGTCAATATATTACGTGATGAAAGGTGTTTCTTGCACCAATTTTGATTATTGGCTCGACAAATAAAGTAAACTAACTCGATCTTCGAAGTCACCCACCGTGGTAGAAGCAAAAAGTATTGACATCAATTTATCATGCCTCTGCAAGCGTGCTTGCGGACTAACTGCACTCTAGTGAACCAACACTGAAGAAATATTTGAAACTCTTGTTTTTATAAAGGTCAAAGTGGTAATCTGGTTAAAATAATACAATAGACAAACAAATAGACTTTTTACAAGTTCCATAAGAAATAAGTATTAAATTATCACGTACTTTAAACTGTTTTGTGGGAAAAAATGATCGTTATTAAAATTCCTTGTTGGTAATTTTAGTAACAGTAAATAATACCATTATTTACTGTGAAACAAATAGTCACTTGACACTGTGTTTTGAAACCATTTCAGTAATATTGAGACATCGATTTCCGTAAACTATTTATTTACGAATTTTATGTAGTAACCATTTCAACAATAGAATGAAATGCAATAAGAATCTCAACAGCGATTATTTTTATTTAGATTGTGTTAAACTTTTAACTCAGATATATAAGTAATTATTAATTAATATTGCAATCAAATACAAATACTTCAGGGTCGTTCTTTATTATTAAAATCAATACTGACACAGATAACTTACACTATTTTAGTTTTGGTGTTACGTATTATAAAAATATGAGAATCGCATTATTTATTTAAAATAATCTCTAAATAAATTTGACTAGCAGCTTATAAAATACTATGTTATAAAGACGAGACAAAACCATTTATCTAAGTGCTCTCAGTCAATTTGTAAGAAGAGAGAATTTTGCATAAATTATGTCTTTACATTTGTAAAAATATACTTACAGGATAGGTACAAAAATACATTTTATCTTACTTAGGCTGTAATAACACAAGTTAAAGCCTAAACTTTACAAAAGATTCTGGCTATCTTTGTTTTCGATTATTTTCGGTATCGATATTTGGAGTTTGTTTCCTTCTTAACAGCCGAATGGTCATCACAACCGTAGCTATTCCCAGCGCCAAAGCTACCACAGCCAGAACCAACGCCGTTGTTGACATTTTACTACCCTTAGTAGATTCATATACGTCCGCTAGTAACGCGACAGGTCTGAGAATCTTTACAACTGGTTCGCAGCCTGATTCTCTAACGTATTTTGCCCACGTTCTATTCGCGTAAGTAAGTTCTCTAGGTTTCACGAACGGCCTCCTACCCGGAACAGTTTTATTTGGAGTTATAGTAATATTACGTAACTGCGACTCCTTGTATCGACAATATAGGTTCTTTTTCTTCTTGTTACCTTTAACGACAATGTCCTTTTCAGCGCTTTTAGCGCCAATCAGGACGTCCAGGTCGCCCTTAATCATATTTGCCCAGTCCCACATTTCTGCAATCTTACAGTCACATACAAATGGATTTCCAATTAAATTCAAGGAGTGAAGCTTAGGATTGTTAACGAATAATTGAGGATCAATTGTAGTTAAATTATTATTACTTAGGTTTATTTTTTCCAATTGGTGTAACCCTTCCAGGAATGTGAGACTACCTTCTTCCGATCTTATCTGATTGCCGGCGAGGTTCAAATCGGTTAAATTCTCCGTATTTTTAAATGCATCTGCGTTTAAAGTAGTAATATTACAGTTACTTAGATCGAGTATTGTAACCTGTGAAAGTTGTTTAGGGAACAATGGCCCTGAAGAAGGAATAACAAGTGGATTGCCTCCTAGCCTGATTTCTCTCAAATCCATATAAGTAAGGTTTTTGAAGAAAGCATTGGCGTTAAGAGGCCGTTTTAATCCGCAGAACTCTAATTCCAATGTCGTAAGTTGAGTAAGATTCCCAAAGAGACCAGCCTCGAGTGACAAGAGGTCATTGCCGGAGAGTATTAATCTTTTCATTGAGGTCATATGTGCAAATGTGTCAGGTCCGATGTAAGATAGATTACTATACCCCATGTTCAGATATTCTAGATTGTCAAGTGGTGCAAGTAATCGGACAAAGACATTTACTAATGGATTATGAGATATATCCAACTCTATGAGATTTTCAAAAACGTTAAAGTTCTCTGGAAGATTACTTAAGCCGCAGTTACTCAAAAATAATCTTTCTAATTTCGGCAATGGCGCCAGTGCTTCTTGTAGATCTGGAGCAAATAAGGGGTTCCCAGAAAGATGCAAAACTTTTAATCTAGTAGCGTTAGCAAAGGCTTCCCCGGAAATTGGTCCTTGTATTTTGCAATTAGATAAGTCCAGTAATTCTAAATGATTGACACTACTGCCTAACGTCATTCCAACGTCTAGATCACGTAGTTCGTTGTCGGCCAAGACAAGCGTAACGAGATTGGTACAATTTGAAAATGTGTCTTCAGACAGTGAAGTAAGGCCTGATTTCCTCAAGTTCAGATACTCCAACCTATTGAGATTTCCTAATACTTCCGGCCAATTTGTGGTACTCAAAAAGTTCGCCGCTAGTTCTAAGTTTTTGAGGTTTGCTAAAGAAGTGAAAAGATTGTCCGGTATGTCAGTAAGCTTACAATCATTTAATTTCAGTGTCTCGAGACCAGTTAAAACGTCAAATACTCCTTCTTCTATAGCTTTGAGAGGATTATTTGACAGATCTACTGTAGTCAAAGAGGTAATATTCTCGAAAAATTGAGAATTAATCATTGTTAAATTGCACGAACTTATGTCCAGATACTGCAATGTGCTGGAAATTAAGAACGGCCCTTCAACTACATCTAATGGGTTATCCTGAAGTTCAACATTCAGCAGACCACGCGAATCCCTGAAACAAAAGTTAATTAAGTATTACTCGTAGCATCATTAACATTATAGTATTAGGGCTAATTTACATTCACACACCACTGTGCCGTGGTAGGCAAAACGATTTCTATACAATATTTCGACAAGTAGGGCGAAGCTATGTTACACTAGGTATAGTTTCAATGACTGTAGATGTAAACTGGGCTTTAAGGTAAATGAAGCCTTTAAAGAGTTTGACAAAGACGACTTAATTTTACGCCCGGTCAAATTCAGGTCGGATTAAGCGCGTTGGATTTATTTTGTTTGCAAAATCACTGGCGCGTGAATAAGTGCGTTAGGCGCCTAATTCAATCTGCATTCTTTGCGCGCCATTATCTAATATTGGTTCCATCGTGTCACGAGTCGCAATTGTGGCATTAGGTGGTAACGTAACCACTTCAATGGCAATTTTGTCATCAAAACATCTTTTATATACTCAGAGTGTCTGTCTGTCTCAGAGACTTTTTGTCGCGTCGAATATGAATTGTGGGAAAATATGAAAATATACACTAGCAAGTAATCAGATGGCAATTTAAGTTCATTTCTATTCATTGACATCTTGTAAAGTAGTAGGTGTCCTAGATTATAATCTAACCTTCACGAGTATCTATTTACTTCTTTGTTTATGTAAGTTTCTGTTCACTAGTCCCTGAACACCTGTTAGCTAGTTGGTTCTAGTTACTACTTAGAATTTACTGTGAATTCAATGGGATTACGAACAGCGGTTAATCCAATTAGCGATGTCATGGCAACGAAACTATTTCAGTTTATTTATATAGAATTGAGGTGGAAGGACTACTATTCGGCACATAGGTGGTTTATTTATTCAAAATCTATAATGCTTAGGTACGTATAATCCGCATACAAAAATACGAACTATATTTGCAAATTTGTTTTAACCAACTCAAAATTGAAACAAATTACAACCGGCTACCTTATTGTTTCCCTATTTATAAGTATAGAAATACGAAATATTGTATGGTAATGTGGTTTCCTGCTGCAATAAGAACAATCGTTTTACTTACAAAAAAGCTTCCGGATCTACATAGCTGATATTGTTTCCTGATAGGTCCACGTCAATCAAGTATTCTAAACCCTTGAAAGCGTCTTTTTCCACCCTCCTTAGTTTATTGTTCGCGATCTGGAGTCTTCGCATCTTTATATCATTCGGAAAAGTATTAATGGTCGTTATATTGTTCCCATTTAGATCCAGTATGTACACACTTAAACTCAATTCGTCGTAAGGGATTTCAGTCAAGTTGCTCTCGGAACAATCCGTGACCCAATTGATTCTGAAGTAGTGGCAGTCGCACTCGTCTGGACACTCCAGTTCAAAGCTGTCTCCGTTGAAACCGAAGCAGAGGCGTGACGCGAGGAGGCAAAGTGACAAAATTGTAAAGCGCGCCATTTTGATTGTTTTGCGTGGAACTCAAAATATGGATTCGGCAGCCATCTTCGATGTGAATATCTGAAACTGTATAAAAAATCACGTTATGTTTAATTTAGTAATCTATTTTTTTATTAAGTACATAGGTTTCCATTCTCTGTAGATATCAAGTTAATATAATTAAAATCAATATAATTTTGTAACAAATAGTCACAGTCTGAAGGTGGTAGAACTCTTTGTGGTTCGACTCCGGAAGCACCACCGCCACACCTATTTCTGCCTAATAACAACAGTGTTATGCGCTGTTGTGTTCTGATCTGAAGGGTGTGGTTAAGGGAGACACACTTTTCCGAGACATTCCATCTTAGTCCTCAGGGGTAGCAACGCATCTGTGGCTAACCATAGGTAAGATTTGATCTTACCTAGTGTTGATTA
>MOOZ01002249.1:141062-151799 GCA_002930495.1 Cecropterus lyciades
ATGCATTATTTTGGAAGAAATTTGGTTAGCATATAAAAGGGTACAGTGAGTTTACCTGAAAAGATAGACATATGCTGTCGCTGACTTTTTTTTAGAACTTTAGATCAATTCTGTCATACATATTTTTTACGAAACTTTAACCGTTTACACAGCGCATGCAGCGGAAGCTCTCATTAGAAAAGAAACCCCGATTTTGAACTATTCTTCATTGGTGCTCCTGTTGGTCTTAGCGTGATTATATATAGCCTATAGCCTTCCTCGATAAATGGGCTATCTAACACCGAAATAATTTTTTAGCCAGTAGTTCCTGAGATTAGCGCGTTCAAACAAACAAACAAACTCTTCAGCTTTATAATATTAGTATAGATTTTAGTGACGTCGTATATGAAGACGCCAATTTCACAAAATTTGGTCAATTTGGTCTTCAATTTCAATCGTACAGGTTTACCCCAGCTCCGATATTACCCCAACTACCCTTATGAAATCGCGAAATGTTTTCAATACATTGCTATAAACGACTTACCTACACACAACAAGTGTACACTTACAAGTATGAAAATATAAGTTCTTACGTCAGTACACAAACTGCCTAAGCTCTCACTCGACACGTGATATCAATATTGTAATCCAGAATCATTCGGAGGTTCAGATTATTGGCAAATCGAATCTTATCTGCACTTCACAGTTCACATCTGCACTCAATTGTGATACTGTGACGATATTGGTGATCGATATACGCTACCCTTTTTAAACAGATTTGGCCCAATGATGATAAAAGTAATAGAGGCTTGGCTCATTTCGATGTTATTTGGTTTAGTTGTATATTAGTTATCTATCTTTTATTTTCCCATTCGACTTCGGTTTGCATTCCGTTGAAGATCCTGTAGTTCACTATACAGCACCGAGGAATGCCACTAAGGGGATTTGGGAGCTTCCAAAAGGTACGGTGATACCTTTTGAAAACTCCCATGCGTCACCAAAAAGGGGCATAGGGGTTAACAGGTAATATCTTCGAGTTTGGTGTGATTGTGAATACTACTGTGTGTACCTACAAATGCACACATATTTGTGATTATTATTTATTATGTTTACTTTTTATGTTAGTAGAATTATTTTAAAAAACTTAAACGTCTATGATAATAAAGAAAATTTTGGGACATTTCTGATTTTTAAAGAAAAAAAAACCGTCCAAGTGCGAGATGGACTGGCAGGCGAAGGGTTCCATAGCATTATCATTAATAAAGTTATATCATAATAAACAAAGTTGAACAGTTTTCAAGCTACCAACATAAGTTTGTTTTTCATAGTGTTTGTATAAATTACAAAGTTATATTTTGCGGTTTTTGAAAAAGTGCTATATCTCATAAACTGTCAACCGGACCTTGTTCGAACCAATTTTTGTTGAAAGTTTTCATTCTCTTAGTCTTCTCATCTTACCGTTTTGAAAGGGTTTATCTCTCAAACAATCGCCTTTGCGAAAAATGATTTTAGAAACCTCACTGTCATTTTTGAAAACCTTTCTATAGACACCCGACACGTGTGGTTAAAATGATTATTTTTTGGGTTTCAGTTCCATGTATGGGAAGCCCCCTAAATTTAATATTATTACTTTTTTAATTTTTTTAGCGCTTTACAGAAAACACTTATCTACCAAGTTTCAATTCTGTAGTCTTAATAGTTTCCGAATAAAGTAGCTGTGACATACGGACAGGTGGACGGACAGACAGACATGACGAATCTATAAGGGTTCCGATTATTGCCATTTGGCTACGCAATCCTAAAAAGGGAAATTAAACTATATTATTAGATGCGTCACGTATTTTAAATTTAAACAAGTTTAGATTAACATACTACCTGTTTGCCGTGGAACCAGATTATAAATACAAATAAGAGTAGAGGACACGAATGCACACAAGTTCACTTATATATTTACTATTAGTAATACTCAGCACCACCGTGTAGGTATTGTTTACGACAAGGATCTACGCCTTGCGACGTTAACTGACTACAACAAAGTAATAGTGAACAAGGAAAGAGCCAAATGATTGCATTAGTTTAATTGGTTATCTTCGCAATCGTCATTTGATACAATGTTGTTTTGTATTGTGAATCATGTTTTCACATTCAGAGAGGTATTCACTTGTAAAGTTAAAGTTTTATTAATCACAGACTTTTTACACGAAGTATCAAAAGATTTAAAAAGTTATTTTTTTTTATGTAGTCTTAAAATTGCTGTCTGTCACTACACTGTGTCTACAGATGAATTACCTCGATGGGAACGATATGCGTGCCCGTATGTTACACTCTGTAACTAGACTGATAGATTAACTTATTATGTTAATTCCTATGTACTCATATGTAAGTGATAGTTATTAGGTTCTTCAGCTTGGACGTATTATTACAAAGTACCAACAGAGCGCACACGTACTAATTCTATTATAATATCTTAAACTTCATAATTAGTAATAAATAATAATTAAAGTAAATAATAATTAGTAAAGCATGCCGTATAGTGATCAGCGTAATTCATAATAATTTTTAAGAAAAAGTACATCGATACCAATGTCATAAATAACACGCGTGATTAATTGATTATGCCCCTATTTATTTAAATAATTCCTGCACGTGCGGCACAAATAAATATAGTCATAAAAATGACGTTTTCCCTTTAACTGCATAGAAAATAATAAATCATACTATAAGTCATTTAATTAATAAAATGGTAAAAGTCACTGCCGCCCATCGACATTCGCGATCATCTCCAGATAAGATAATCTTAACTGAAGTTACCCCCTAACACATGCGTCGCTACCCCTGAGGACTAAGTTGGAACGACTCATATAAGAATTCATACCACACTCTTCAAATTAGAACACAGGAGCGCTTAACACTGTTGTTATTAGGTAGAAATAGGTGTGAAGGTGTCTCGGGGTTGAATCAGAATTATACAACCTTTAAATGCAATTACATTAAATAGTGGCACAGTTTATAAGAGTTATGTCATAAATAGGTACAAGCGTACGCGGCTGGTCAGGTAGAGTTAGCTTTATGCCATTGTTGGGTGTGTCACGCTCTACTTGTGTTACATTAGACTGCTCTATACTCTATAGATATAACTGTGCTCCACGTATAGGCTTGGTGCGACCATTCTAGGTATGTTATGATAATCTATATAAATATGTATATATAAAATGAATCACAACTTCCCTTGGTTATGGCATGTCGAATGGCTGGACAGATATTGTTTTTTTTTGTTTTTTGTTAGTTATTGACAGGAGAAGGTACTAGATACTTATATTTTGTAAAAAAAGTTGCGTGGAAAATCGAAAATATTAAGAAAATCTAACGCGCTTTGTTATTTTGTAGGTACTGTAAGTTTACGGTGTTTGGCCTAACTGTCAGTTTAACAGAATTTAAAATTCTTAAGACAGAATAAAGTCTGTCGAGGCAGCTGGTAACATATAATTTTAATAATTATGGTTATCTTAGTACTATCGTATTGTAGATACTCTTGCACTGGGGTTTGGAAGACGGCATATTTTGGCACAATAAGACATCATTTCGAGTATTAATCATCCCGTTTAACAGCCAGCTAAATGATAGTGCGTATAACTCACGATTTAATAACCTACGGTACTGTTAGCGTGGATATAATAGCAGCGTCGTAAAAATGCTATTAGTAAATGGCACATAACTTTATACAAAAATGGCATAAAATGGTTTACGAAGTCTTCTCGTAATGAAACAGGGGCATATCTCACAGCAAAACTTAAAAGGATTTTAAGACTCAATAAATTGCACATGTCTTTGCAATCAGATGAACTCGTGACAATGCGCACGTTTCGCGAGGTCACACGCCACATTTCCGTTCCGTGTTTGCAACAGTTGCAACTGATGCTACTAAGGGTCAGTAGCCATTGCCATTTTACCTTCATTTGTTTTGTATAAATGGTCTTTCATAGCATAATATTTAATGACACGTCGCTCGGGCATCACGGTCGCCCGGACTACCGTCCATGTTGTGTAGTCGTTGCTTTAGATACGAACATGGATATTTGATTCTTTCTGATTTGATTCAATGTATATTTGACAGTCGAGACTGTCATTTTGGCCACCTATTAATTAAAAGCTGAAGTAGTAACTAAGAAGAGTACAGTCCTTTTATAATACGTTACTGTAGTGTTAACAACAAGATTCTTAATCCTGTTGTTAAGGCTGGTGTACTTTCACAGAATTTTACGACAATAAACTATTATTACTCGTATTATAGATCATCATGAGTACCTACCTAATCCTCGTTTGTTTCATAATATACGCGGTATAATTTATGTTTATTATCTTTAACATAATGAACGAGGCTAAAAACAGGTGCTTAGATATGTTTGTGATATATTTTTATTTTTAGTATTAGACAGATAATTAAAGTGTAAAGGTACGTTCAAATAATATCTATTGTGTAGGTATGTATTTAAAATATTTCTGTGAGCAATTTGAAATTGTGAATTCTTAATGCCTTGCTCTTAAAAAAGTTTGCGTTAGCGGTTGACCTAAAGTGCATCGTTAAGCAAGGACCTCGTCTGAGAGTTCACTGTAGTAAAGGAAATGGAGGAAGTTTTTTTTTTTATAATTAGCTTGTGGTAAAACTCAATCTTATTTACCTTAATTTCTCTACGTAAAAGTATATATAGGTATCTAATTTGTAATTTGTAAAATGTCTATCCGTCTTACATCGTAACTTTATGCCAAACGCGCTCTACGTAAACTTTGCAACAATTGTTTTTATGGTCAACAGTAAACAATAAGTCTATTAACGAATTAAAAATAATCATTTTTACTGCTCAACTAACAAGCCTTCATCTATGACCAACGGCAACATAGTACGTCGTAAGTCGCACAAGTCAACCATTGTTTGTTTAGCACCTGTCGTAAACACATGTAGGTGGCGTACTCACATGATTGCGAGGCTCGTGCACCGCCCTCCGTCGCCACCTCCGGACTAACGCTGGTCTCAACTGAACACTAGTGCTGTGACAATGTTTTTACACTTATCGATAACTAAGGGACTAGCCATACAGTGCTCTTAGTACTCAAAACAATTATTGTTTATGTTATCGCCCATACATTGCTTATTTTCGGCCATACCTCGCAATGTATTTTACCATGGTGGACGAAAATAAAAAAAGATTGTTTTGAGGAAACGTAATAAACTGGTATTAAGAGCACGGAGCTCCTGTTTTCCTGAATTTAGATTTCTGTTGTAAATTTGTTTGTATATTTCTTTGTGTCCATGTCATTCTTTGCAAATCGGCAAACAATTCGAGTGTGGCTGTATAAGTCTCGGGTGCACTATTTATAAAATATATTATGCATGTGGATACTGAAACAGTTTAGTCTAGTCATCAAGAGAATGTCTTTGAAAAATGTTTACGTGTTAATTTAATTCAAACTATGATGGTAAATGATGACCGTCAGCCTTGGACATCCATAAGTAATAAATTTAGAAAGGATTTTATGGTCAACGTAGGTCAGTTAATTAGCATTGCACATATAAATATATTGGGTGTAATAGGTGCATAATGGCGTATTATTATTAAAATTTCATATTATCTACTGATCAAGATCCGTAGATAAAACATAAGAAAGCAATAAAACGGTTTTAACGGGAACATCCCTAAATGCTTATTTATTCTAGACTTTATAGCATAGTACCTATTCGCTCGATCCCAGTAGTGCCATTAAACAGTCCCATGTACCGATAAATGTTACTGACAATAACGGCAGACTTTCTCAATCAATAAATGAAGAAGATCATAAAATCTTTTACTCTGCTGTGAACATCATTATCAATCGATCGTTTAATTTCTTTTTACAATGATTTTTCTATCATTGTTTAACAAAATTTGTAGTTGTAATTAAATAAATATATCAAGGTCAGTAACATCAGACCAGACAGTTTAGTCGGCTACCCTAGATATCTACAGGCTAGGTATCTACATATAGTTGTCCCTGTAGTACCAGGACCAAGTAGTGCTTGTAGCCCTGCCTATCGTAAGAGGCCACGAAAAGGGGGCTTCTGGGGTTGCGGGCGGCAAAGAGTCAACTCTAACCTGCTAGGCAAGTGACCCCGTGAAGGACAGTAGCATGTGTGGTTGCATTGGGACGCCACGTATATCGCGTAGAACATGCTAGGTGGACAAAATTATTTTATGTTATATAACGATTATTTTACTTATTTCACATATAGGTAGTCATGTTTCTGTAATAAAAACGAAAAATTTGTATAAAAACAGAAAATATATTAAAAATTATATACAAACAACAAAATTACATAACAAGTGCTATGCACGCCTTAAATTTGATGCATATCAGATTCAGATTGTATTCTGTAGTATGTACAGTATAAATAACTAAATAAACAAAATTAAAAATAGGTACTTAAATTAATAATCATCATCAGAGTCTTCTGATGTATTGTTTAATGTGTAATCGTTATCATTTTGTGACATTGTGCGACAATATGATGACTATTCCGGTCTTGATGCTACTATGCTAGGGCTAACAATTAACTTTAAAACCTCTGTACATATTTTTTCCAGCTTTTCTTGGGGCATCTCTCGAAGCTATTGATCAAAGGATCAGATGTTATAACTAACATGGACAGTAAGTCTCTATTCGTGACAACACGCGAGCACTAGTATTCCCTAACTCTGCGGCAATCTTTGTTACGTGCTTCCTGAGCCTTTTCGGAAAGCTGCCCAATTGGAAGAGATGCTGCTTTGATGATATCTGTACTGTTAATTAATATTCTATGTACAGTAGCAGGCATATAGTACCATGAATAGAGACTAAGATAATGTCTTCGGGTTTCAAGACAAAATTTATTGAATTCCACTAAGTTTATCTCAAATCCAGAAGACGATGTCCTCAAAACAACATCAAATTGTTTGATAATTGTAACATCCAACCCTGTGATGTGAGCACTCATCTCAGCATTCTTAAAAAAGCGACGGGCTGTGTTTCCATAATTTGAAGAACCAGATCCTGGCTATGGTTTATCTACAATGAGTCCCATCTCGTTCTTAAATTTCAACCTGATTTCGTCGGGACGAACCTTGATATCTGCTTTTTCTTCTTCGCTTCTAGCCTGCCACTTCTTAATATTCAACTTGTAGGTGATATGTAGAAGGCATTCGAAGCAACGGATTCAAGCATGAAGTGTATATAAACCAAAGCCAAAATGTTCTTGATTGCTATTAAACGTTGCGTGGTCGTCGTTCATTGGCTTGGGGGTGGCGCCATAGATGAAACACTTTTGAGATGAACGAGTTTCCGTTAAGGCGTTGCATATCTTTCCGTCTGTCATTGTTACCAAAAGTTCGTGTTTCACAGAGATTTGAGAATCACCAACATTGATAAGTGTTGGAAGAAGAGCGTTAACTTCTTCCAACCATCTGTTTGTCTTTACTAATGTGAAGTCGTTCGTTTCTTTAGCAAATATAAATTTGATTGGGCGACAATACAACGTAGATGAAGGCCGAGGATATTGCTAAATAATTTTGGACCTATCATATAACTTAAGGTGAACTAAAGAAAATACGAAAAGAAACTCGTCCGTATCTTCAGTGTTCTCAAATTTCTGTTTGTATGTGCTGTGCCCAGAACTTCAATCACATCCCCATTTACTAACAAGTGTAAACGATGAACTTGTTGGAAGTACACTGCTGATAACTTCATTCTGTGCTAATACTAAACGTTTCACTGTTTTATTTAATAAGGCTAGCAAATTTATTTCAGCACGAGTTTCTGTTATAGCAATGTGCTCCTCTGCAGGGTAACAGGCCTATTTGGACTTTACTGAACTAAAATATGACGGAAATACATGATGTATTTCCGTTATATTTTAGTTTATTCCTGCCTTCAAAGACCACTTTCTTGTTTGTTTGTATGAATGCGTTGTTTACTTAGAATCTATATAGTAAGCTAAGGCTTCCTCACTACTTAACTGCCTAGGATTAACAAAACTGGTATTTTTAGACTTAATAATATTATCTGGTCTCTCACTAATGTCTCTAATCACGTTGGCAATTTTCCTTTGGCCTGCTGAACGCACAGCAATTTCGACAGCAGTCACCAATTCACGAATCTTCGAAATCTTTCTGAGGTCTGCCTGCAAGAGTCACAGCCTCACTCAGATGTCGAAGGCTGTGGCGCAAAAGAAATCGCAGAAAACTGTATGTCTGCTTCATCCAGCCAAGTCTTTGCAACTGATTGATTAAAAGGGTTGCATTAAACTCATTACTTGACTTCTAAACTCTATGACTCATCAGTTACGCATTTGACAAACAACCGATTCTCGGAATTTGGAGATTAGGGGTGTTGTTTACGTTTTGCAATTAAGATTACCTGGAAATAATAACATGAATTTGTCCACCTAGCATGTTCTACGCGAAATACTGTGCGTGTGTGTGAAACTCCTTTACACACCCTTCAAACCAAAACACAGCAGCGCTCAACACAGTTCTTATTATGCAGACATAGGTGTGCCCGTGACGCAGCCAACAATAATGCCCTTACTGAATAATAAAACTATCGAGTGTCAGTTATTTAAATTAATAACATTTGCTTATTCAATATTTTTATCATATCAATCAATGAATGTATACAAAAAAATTAACTATATATCCTACTCATGTGTTAGGTACTACATACATACCTACTAATACACTTCACTGCGCCTTATTCCGCATGTAAATAAATATATGCGTGAAAAAATAATACTCTATCTGCATTATTAAGTTGTTTCACTTTTCTTTTCCTTTATTATGTATAACATACGTTTTGTAGAGTTAACTACACGCAGGGTTTTAAATTATGCATAACAGAGTTAGTGTACATAGGTACTATGTTTTAAATCAAGTTTACACAGACAACCTATATCTATATACATTAATTATTCAAACTAATTTATACAAAAACAATATATATTATAAAATAACTTTATGTGTAATAAATTCGTGTTGAAACCACGGAATATGGTATTGTATGCTTAGTACACCTTATGATACTAAAAAAAAGTAAGGACTATTGGAATATTGGAGTAAAGAATATTGGAATATTGCTGTATCATATTTACCGTTTAATATGATACAGCATTTTTATATATAGAGAGTTAGAAACCAATAATCTAAAACATATCATTTTTGCTTATTGTTATAAATTAAATAAAAAGATAAACAAGTATAATCGGAATTCCTATATATTCTTAACGTATGTATATATAGAAAGAAACAACTTGATTATACGGTTTTATAAGGATTGTAATTTAATATATTATTTATGTTGTTCATAAAAAATATTGAGTATTTATAATCACCGTAGAAAGGTCCTTTAAAAAAATAAATATAAATTTAAAAAGTAATTAAAGTTAAAGAACGCGTTCTAATTCTACGTTATCGACGATCATTGTCATTGTCAATATGTCAATTTTCGGAATGTCAGTCTGTCACTATTCGGTAGTGATACATAAAAATTATTTTGATTTTTAATAAAAGTAAAGAACACATTTACTATAAAATTGTTACAATGGCACAAAGTGAAGCTTCACAGTCGAAAGATGAAGATTCCTTAAAAGAGGTGTTCGATCTTGCCATGAAGATGTTTAAATCTTTGGAAGAGAGTAATGAAGACACCGGTAGCGAAATGAAGCAGGTTTGTTATCGTTTTTGTTTCTTTTTATCTATTTATGGATTGCTGAATAGCTTGTAAACCTCAATTCCTTTGTAAATAGGCTTTGTTAGTACCATCTTCATCTTATTTTTCGTTTTAAAGAGAAAATAATGTGACATAAATATAAATAACTGTCGTTCTTTCTGGAACATTTAGACGTAGACGTTAAAAAAATGAAGTGTTAAACGAGTACAGTCCACATGAAGGACCGTAATGTGGACTGCATATCATCACTGATTGTAAGTCACTGCTGCTCATAGACCTGTAACCAACTCCATAAAAATCAGGGGTTCTAGCTGAAATCCATCACAGATGCATTGCGATTCCTTAGAATTAAGGTGATAACATCATACATATGCATGTAGGCGAAAAGTATCTACAATCTACACCCATTTTCAAAAAAATGCTTCATGTTAGAAACAGGTCAAATTATACTAGTTCTATCAATGCCCTGATTAAAATAAGAACTTAAATGGAATAAAAACAAAATCTTTAAAGCGTAACTTTAATTATAAAATATAATATACAAAATAACTAATTTTAAATGTTGTAAAATTTCGTTTTTCAGAGGACTATAAAAACAGCCATTAGTAAATTTGAAGAGGCAACAAATCTGGTGTCTTTATCTGGCATGTTCAGTAAGAACGAGAGCTTGGAGGAGTTGCCTACAGAGCATTTGCAGTACCTTCTGCTACCGGCCCTGCTTGGCACTCTCGTGCTGAAGATATGTGGTCAGTCAAGGAAGGAGCATATTACTGTAGCTGAGGTTTATTTTAAGTGAGTGTAATACAATCATGTCTTTATTGGGTTATTTAAGTGTGTTAATATATTTGTTGTCTTATACTTTTGTATTGCTATGCAATTTTGCAAGTACGCATGTTGGTTACAACTTGAAAGTTTATTTTAGAACCTAGATAACGAGCATGGTCTCTTCAGCCTGCTGATATTGAAATGAGATTATATTGCTCAGTATACAATTGTATGATTTAGAGTTACAATTAATTGTAGTTG
>MOOZ01002249.1:152227-183566 GCA_002930495.1 Cecropterus lyciades
GCCCTGAGATGGTTGCCTCGTATTTTTTTTTCTTTATAGCACGGAAGTAGCAAACGAGCATGCAACCCACCTGATGGTAAGTGGCTACTGCCGCCCATGGACATCTGTAATCAACCCTAGGTAAGATCATAGTCTCACCTAAGGTTAGCTACAGATGCGTTGCTACCCCTGAGGACTAAGGCGGAATGCCTCGGAAACGTATGCCTCGTATATAAGTGAACCGGCAACAACACCCCACAAAATGCAAAAACTGGTTCACACTAGAAAAACGTGGGTCGGTGATACTTCGCCGGTTGAACTACACTAGTTCTACCATCTGTCAGACCTACTACTAAGAGTACCACCAGCTTTTGTTGAATTTTTGTGTATTATCTTAATATATATAAATTACGCATCACATTGTTTGTCCAGGGTAAACTCTGAGACTACTGAACCGATTTCAATCAAATTTGCACAGCATGTGCAGTTTGATCCAACTTGAAACATCTAAGAAGTGGTCACTTCAGCCTGCTGATATTTATTACTATCTTTAGTATATATGTAATTAAAGATTGAAATGAGATTATATTGCTCAGTATACAATTGTATGATTTAGAGTTACAATTAATTGTAGTTGATGTTTTAGTTTGGTACCTTATTAATATATCAATATTTATTATTATATACTGGATATTATTCCCGTGTGTTAATTAAAAAGGTATTGTGTCATTTGTTTATATTCTATTATATTTGTAATTGCAGAGATTTCTTACAAAGGTGCAAAGACTATGGGGTGACTGATGTTGAGATCCCCCAACCCGAGCAGGCAGCTGAAAAACCTCTCAATGAAAAAGCTAAAATAACACAAATGGTACTTATATAATTTTTTAAATACCTTTATCATTATTACATGTCTTATAAATTAATAGGTATTAATGGCCACGTTGAAGGTTGGAGAGATCAAAGCTTCGACACAACACTGTAGCACTTGTGTAGCAACACATAATGCAGTGAACATTATGTGTTAATAACAGTGTTACATGTTGTTGTCTTCCATCAGTCTTTTGAGGTACAGTACTGGACATAGGCCCCCCCCTAACGGGGTTCTTGTTAATAGTTAATGCATATAGCATTAATATTAGTGACTGCAGTAACTGTTGATTTTATTCAGGAAGATGCCATTGCCCATATCCTGGATTTTTGACCCTTGTCACCTCCTACTACATCCACAGGTGGAGAGGTAGTGGTGCTTTTCAAGACCAACACCACATATTGCTGTGTACTGTTTGAAAAATCGGCACAAATACTTATTTGAAGCATGTTTTAAATCTTGCAAGTGCAAAAACATTTCTTTGACTAAGCTGTCATTTTTCATGCTGACAATATTTTTGTTCTCTCAGGTACAATCTAGAGAAGCGAAAATCAAAAGATACAAGGAGATGAAGGAGTTGGAAAAAAAACTAAGTACTTTATCTAAAACCATGGCAGAATCCGATGTGGATGATGAAACTAAAAGAGAATACTTTATAACAATGTTAAATAGTTATATTAACCAGGCACTTGATGAGTTGAGCAGCATAGAACAAGAGAAGCCTATCTTGGAGTATATGGCTAAGCATGGTTCAGGTTGGTTCATTTGAAATTTATAATTCTTAATGGTCATAACATTGATCCTTGTGCTACTCTACACAATGTGCTGTTACTCATCTCTGTAGTGCATCTGTTTTATGACATCAACTGTGAGTAGTTTTTGTACACAAGGTAAAAGTGTTATTTGTAATATTAGATCTAGCTTGATGCTACACAGTTCGTGATTAACCTACCATTATTTAAAAATGTTTGTTAAATTAAGATTTTTAATTTTTCTGTTTATATAAACTAATTTTTAGATATTTTGAAAATTGTTACCATTGAGGATGGTTCATATTTTTGTTTCTATGGCACCCTCATCTTATTTTATTATCGAGGATTTCTATTAGCAATGTTATTAATTGTATCCAATAATTAATTATTGTTAGTATAGATAAAATCAATGCCATCAACACTATCAACAAAAGGTCCATGGACTTGCTACCAATCATTTACATAGCTTTATCACGAGACTACAATAGTCTCTTGTATATTGATATTCAATTATCTATGAAATCTTTTGATTTATTAATAGTGTTTTTATTATGTTCAATCAAGACTGGCAAAATAAAGATATCAGAAAACAACAAATGTACAAATTATGGAGTAAAGTATAAAGAACAGAACAGCATAAAAACTTAAAAAAAAATAAACATATTTCTAAAAATAAAATATGAAGTTTGAAACTTCCAGACAAAAGGCCCCGTGCGCCGGTGAAGCCGTTGAAGCCGGTGATAATAACCCGCGACGCGCTGCAGAAGGCGGTGTTCGGCGCCGGCTACCCGTCGCTGCCTTCCATGACCGTCGAGGAGTTCTACGACAAGCGTGTGCGGGACGGCATGTGAGTGATTGTTAACCATCGTCTATTCATTATTGTTGTAACTGTTATTACTGCTATGACTGTTATTCAACCCATTATTGTTTGTAAACCCGTTGTTGTTTGTCAACCCATTATTGTTTGTCAACCCATTACTGTTCGTAAGCCCATTATTGTTCGTAAACCCATTATTGTTCATCAACCCATTAATGCTTTTTAGGGTTCTGTACCCAAAGGGCAAAAACGGAACCCAATTACTAAGACTTTGCTGTCCATCTGTCTGTCAGTAGGCTGTATCTCATTAACCGTTATAGCTATCTAGCTAACTATCTAGTTGAAGCTTTGACAGATGATGTATTTCTGTTGCCGCTATAACAACAAATACTAAAAACAGAATAAAATATATATTTATGGGGGCTCTCACACAACAAACGTGAATTTTTTACTCTATATTTATAGCAACAGGTAGATGCTTTGAAATATTTACAGAATATTTGGTTACATATTCACATTAAAAATAAATAGTTAAATTAAGATAAAAAAAATATTCAAGGAGGGCTCCCATACAATAAATGTTATTTTAATGCTGTTTTTTTATAGATAATGGAGTCTAGGGCAATTTTTTAAAAATTAGATTGAAATTGCAAACGAGCATGCAGTCCACCTGATGGTAAGTCGTTTCGACCGCCCATGGACATCTGCAGGTAACATTGTAAAACATGGATTCTATCTGAAGTCGATCACAGATCAGTCGCTGCTTTCGAGAAGTAAGTTGGTCGCCTCATATATAAGTGATCCAGCAAGCTCACCCTTCGACCGAAATGTAAGAACTGCTTCATGCTTAATTGGATTGGTGGTGGTACCTCCCCGATAGAATTTGCTTTACAGTTGAAAAGTGACATGTTTTACAAATGTTTTGTTGGTATTTCTGTGCATAGTAGAATCGTTTGTATTATTGTTATCATAATATATAATATTATGATAACAATAATATATGTTGTTATATGTTTACATCATAATAATATGTATTTTCCTTTTCTGTGGTTAGATTTCCTTCTGCAAGTAACATACCGCACAAAACAATTGAGAATCCCGATGCTGATGCAGATGAAGATGAACAAGTACGAAAGGTAATATTTTCGTTATTAGTATCCTATTGTATGTTTTGATAGTTGTTACAATCTATCTAGAGTGTAATGACAATTTATAAAAAAAACGCTTTCTACACTCACCCCACACTAGGACTTCCTCCTGTATCGTGGGTACCACGGACAAACAAACACGAATACACAAACACCCAGACCCAGAACAGAATCTAAACTCATCATTCAGATGTCTGTCTGGCCGGGGATCGAACCCGAAACCCACTGCGTATCAGACCGGTATGGTAACCGCTCCTCCACGCGGTTCGTTTATTAAAAAACCAAGTTATCGTCGTTTAAGTTCTAGCACCAGGTAAGTCATTTTTTGACGGTAATGATATTTTGAAAGTCATCGTCATTGGAATCGAAATACGCGTCGTTTTGTCCAAACAGAATCAACGTACGACACAATAATACCTTTAAATTATGGAAAATTAAAAGTACGAAATGGAACTTTAGTTGCGTCTATGTAAAATTAATCGGTATTTGCCTCTCCAAAAAAAATTCCAAAAATGACTTACGCGGTGATAGAACTTAAATGACGTTATGTGGTTTTATAAAACAATGTCAGATTTCAAAGTGAAGAATTTTTGGATATTGTTTACTTACCTTTGTTAATTTTCATCCGGTTTTGCGCCATTGACTGTAGCTGTACTTATCGAGCTACTTATTGTAAATTCAACTTATTCATCCTAAAATTCCTCTTATTTTTTTTCGCTTTTAAGGTCTTTCCACATTACATAAGAAACTCCTAGATAAGGAAGTCCAGTCAGTGCTTCCAGCCCGTGATTATGAAATTACAGTAGATTCGACTGAATATTACAGAATTTTGAACAAAAATACAGTAGATGACATTTTTAACAATTTTGAAGAAAATTTTGGTTGACGAAAAAAAAGGTCATCTACTTTCGATTGGTTTTGTGTGACTTGATGACCAAAAAAAAGATCATTCATCATAATCGAAATATAAAATTATATACTGTAATGACCCAATACAGTAGACAGTAGAAAAGTTGAAGATCTACTGTAATTACAGGTAAATATTTAACACACATTCCCGGCTCGAGCTTTTGGCTCGCCATAAAATACCCGGTGAACCTGTAAAGGCCACTAGGGCCAACAGCAACGACACAATTTCAAAAAAAAAAACATTTAAAAAATGTATATTTTTTTTAATTAAATAATGGTTTGCATTTTATTCTTAAGTGCATATGATAAAAATGCTTATGATATATCCGTTAGGAGCGTTTGGTGGAGGAAGAGGACCCTGAAGAGTTGGAGCGGCAGCGCAACATGGATGAGTACAAAGATGACCACCGCCGTGGCTGGGGGAACCGGTACAACAGGAGCTAAGGCCACTTTTGCCCAGGGAATGGCTAACTCACCCAATTTACTGACCCAAATGTCAAGCGGGAGTGCTGTTTATAGATGTGTAGGTCGGAGGTGATGTTCATACGTTATATCAAGATTAGCAACAAAAATATAACAAGCTACTAAAGACATTTCTTAATAGAATTTGCTAATGATGCAAGTAGAAATGGCACCAGTGATAAGTCGGATAAATATTTATTTTATATTAATATTGTTAATACTTTGAAGTAATCATCATTATTTGTTATGAAATTATTATAATACGAGAAGTCAGTGTGATGATTTTGTTCTTTACATTGAAAGGTGCATTATTAAGCTTCATGGGGAATGCTCTGACTTACAACAGTGAGAAAATTAGATTCAAATAATAGGATATTTGAAATAATGGTGTAAAGTGAACACATACTGTATTAAGTTCCCTCAGGCCAGTTATCCATTTGGCAATAACCTCCCACTACGTGTGTAGTATGTAAATATTGGTGTAACTTGTGTATATGTTCTTTTCTGTGCTGTATTATTTTATTTTTAACAACTAATAAAGGATATGGCCAGTTTGTGCCCAGTTGTCGATGGAAGTGGACAGTTACTATAGAATAATGACAATAAATTTAAAATATATTCATAAATTACCGTATGTTTTATTTTTACGCAGAACTCGTCAGACATATTTATGACAAAAAAAGTATTTTTCTTATTTCCGGTTTATTGAGACCTTTTCTCTATTTTCTGCAGTGTTGCCACTTAAGCGATATTTACCTTAGGTTAGGCGATTTTTGAAATTCAAGAGCAATTTTCTTTAATATGTTTTCGATAAATTACATCTTTAATACACATAATAACATTTTTACTCTTAATAGCATTTTTAATTTAATTTATGTTTTTTTTCTTCTCATCGATTGATTTCAAGAAATAATTAAAAGAAAAAATCACATTATTTTTGAGTTTATTATTGCCAAGGTGGCATCACTTTAAATCTCTGTCAGCCAGTGTTCCCAACCGTACGATAATTATCGTATATGTATAACTAAACAATGCGTGCAACGTAAACATGCGTAAAGCATAAGAAACGAAAATAATATTACCACTAACCAATTATTAAGCTACAGCTTTCCCCATGATGTTTTTATATAGCGTGAATATGAGACTCGAACCCTGGACCCCTAAATCAGAAGTCAAAGTTTTGAACACTATTGTTTATCTATAACAGTTAGAGGAAAATTTCATTGTTTGTGGAAACATTACTTGCTCCTGTCCTATAAAAGTAGCAAAAGCGCGTTTCAACTTTTTGGCTTTCGGCTTTTTGGTGGGAATATGTAGCAATTGACATACGTTTCTTTTTTAATTTACAAAAGACGCCGAGGTATGTGACTGTGAAACTTTTTTATTATTGTATTTAGGATACCCTAAATGCAATGCAAAATCAAAATTCCTACGTGCACAAAATTTTAGAAGCTAGGCAGAGCGCGATACAAAAGTTGGCCATGTCTTATACATAATGTATAATGAAATGAAATTCTTACAAATTTCTTCATTTCCGGCCATTCTGTATTAATTTATATACTTGATTCAGGTATTAGGTGCAAATGTTTAAGAATTGTATAAAGTAAGTAAGTAGCTGGTTCGATATTTGGATGAATTGTATGTAGTCTGGTGAACTACCAAGCACAAAAAAATAATTGTACTGACTCTTACAAATAACTTTACATTGTTACGTGTATACTGGGTATTATTAAAAACAATAAATTTGTAACTAAATAAGGGGTTTTTCCTTTCCTTCGTATGCACACTTTGTATTTTGTGTCATTAATTTACCATTGATGCCAGAGCTGTTTTTGCTATACACAGTAAAATAATTTTCCATTTTAATATGTTACGGGTACTTACGATGTGCGGTTTTGAATTTATTTTTGCCGATTTTTCGACCCAGTTATATGGATCATGGTCACGGCGAAACTGCGAAACCGTTGCGATTTCGGTTGCGGTTTCAATTCCGCGATAATATTAGTCTAAAATCATATAATTTTCCATTGTGCATATAGACTTTTTATATATTTCTTCATAATATGTTAATAGCAAATGAGCATGCGATCCACCCGCCGCCCATGGACATATGTAATCAACCCTAGATAAGATCAGAATATTATATTGCGACATATATCCTTGAGAACCAAGTTGGACCGCCTCGGAAAGTTTGTCTCCGTTACCACAACCTTCAGACCAGACCACAGCAGCGCGTAACACCTGTTATTAGACAGAAATAGGTGTGGCGGTGGTGCTTCCGGGTCGAACCACAAAGAGTTCTACCTAGTTCTAATAGGTAGATATCTTTACATAGTTAATGCGACTGTCCTTAGAACAGCTGAAAATCGGATAAAACTAGACGAGAATAAAACAAGAATTGACAAAGTAGAAAGAAAAGTTAATAATAATTTATGGATTATATTATTGAATTTGCTAATATGCAAACTTTATTGACATAAGACGAACTGGCGTTTTAACGTAGATTAAGAATTTTATCGCGCCGTGTTCATAAGTTCAACACTGGTTCAAAGGATGAATACAAGACATCTATTACTGCATAATCTATGAATGTGCAACCCATCTCACACTATATACGTTTAAGTTTGATATACAAACAGTTACGTAAATAAGTTTATTTTATAGACGTAGAATCGTTTTGTTTGGGTACAATCGCATTATTCGGAAAACGCGTCTGGTTCGACCCGCATCAAAATTTACGATCTCGCTGACTATTCCCGATTTTAATGGCATTCAACGTAAAGGAATGCATAGAAATTACATAAGAATAATTTCTTATAAGGGTAGCCCTTTGATTCTTTATATAAAGAATTGACGTTCTTTTGTTATCCTTACTTACAAAGGCAATCTTTATAAAATTTGGTAATGTTTATCTTAAAAAAGTACATATACTCTTTTGAATAAAAAAAGAATTTTGGGATTCGGTCCACAAATGAAAGAAATCGTTGAAAATACATAAAAAAATACATACAGTCGAACATAGAACCACCTTTTCGAAGTCGGTTAAAAATCTTATAATTAGGGTAAGTCCGGGGTAGATGGCCATATGGGAGAAATGGCCTAACGAAATATTTCAAAGATTCGATCACTTTTCATATACTATGACACAGACTAGCTTCTATGTATGTACAGTGTGTTAGTTTTGGGTTCACTTTACGGACTTGAAACGATGTGCTCCAGATGAGGTGTATAGGAGAAAGGAAGACTTAATGTCATGAGTAAGACTTAATGACTTACTCTAATGCCTCGGCCATCACGCCCGGACACCTCGGGAAAGATGGCCGTCTTTCAAGTCAGTACAGCCGTCCATGGACACCTGTAATGGTTGATTACAGGTGCCCATAGCTGCGGCTGTGACCGCTTACTGTTAGGCGCACTGTATGTCTTTTGCTACTTTTATAAAACATGAAAAACGCAACGAAAGCTGCGGGAATATTAATCGATAAACGAATAAAAAATTGTAAGATGATACAAAGATTATGGTTCGGTTGGGGAGGTACCATCGCCCCTTTTTCTAATGTGCAGCAGTTCTTGCGTTTCGCTAGAAGCGTGTGGTAGCCGTCTCACGTCCATATAAGACAACCATCTTCAACAAACCATTCTTTCGAAGCAGCAACGAATCTGCAATTGTCTTGAACCCCTACTTTATATGAAGATGCTTACAGATGTGTATGGTCGACTGTGGTAAACCATCAGGTATAAATAGCATGTTCGTTCGTTATGTACTTATACAATTCTATAATACTAATAAAATTTGCCTAGAACAGCGGGCATGGGTATTTACAAGGTAATAAAAGTTAAAAGTAGACACCGTACAATGATGCATGCAATGTCCGATAGAAGGTAGTCAAGTATGATGGATACTCTAAATTTTATGCAAATTGAGTGTCACATCACATCTCGCTGTCAATTTTGTAATGATTGCGACACATAGCTTTCTCTACATACATATCTCATTGCCGCACCTGTTACCTCAAGTACTGGACAGATGGCCTCAAAGGTCAATAGTCTCAAGGTTTGATAACTACGCTTTCACTCCCTGCGGCGGATGAAAACGAAAGTATACGCAAAGTGTCATTTGCGTTGTATTGTAACTACATACGGTAAACTGGTTGTAGTTGCTGGTTTATCGCTATTGTACTTACATATATGCATTGGCGTAGGTGCGGAGCGCTAGACGGGGCACTGCCCCAAGGCCCCCAAGTTCAGGGGGCCCCTCGGACTCTGACTTACAACTTAGCATAGAAACATAGCATAAAAAATGGTGTTTTATGATACTTGCTTTGTTTAGAGTAGCGTTTAAAATGATGTTTAAATTATATAAAGGTAAACTTTAGACTTTAGGGGATACGAAAATCGGATAAAAATGGAGAAAAAGAACCCATTTAGCCCTATAAACGCTCTACTAAATGGATGGGTATAAAATTTCAAGGCGCATTCACATGATGACAATGTAGCACTTATACATGGTAAGAACTATTCAGTGTTTGTAGATACTATCAGGCGCATTGTATGCTTTTATTATAAAAATGAGCTGTACATATAGGGATCGAGAGCGCACATCAGCGTCTTCCTCGTCTGTTTATGGGAAGTGGCGGGCTTGCGCGGAAGCGAGCGGCGACACCACTCCTTTTCCGTTCACGAGCTACGACGGCGTGGATTCGGTAATTTTGATATAAAAAGTAGAAAATTTATGTCCGTTTTCGTTTTAGTTACTGTTCTTTAACAATTTGCGTCGTAGAAGGGCTGGGAAGTTCGCCAAACTCGTTCCTAGTTATCAGAAGATATACTTCGCATAGCTCCGTATGGCTGCTACAATTTCCGCCGGTTGGAAATTATAACAGCCAATGTCTGTGGCAATGACGACCCGCGTGGTGGAGCGGTCACCATAGTGGGTCCCGGGTTCGATCCCAGGCCTACCGTGGGGCTATGAGTAGAAAGCGTTTATGTTATCTTATCTTATCTGTCATGATGATCCATAGTTAACTAGTAGACCCGTGCCCACTTCGTTGGGCATTAAAATTTTTTGGTGTGGTTCTCAGTACTAAATGTTAGGGTTTATCACCCGACTGCTAAAAGGAGGGTTATGTTTTGACCGCGTATGTATGTACATATCTATCAATTTGCATGCCAATTTTGTGAAACATGTATGCTCTATGTAGAATCTTGCTGTAACTACCTTTGTATGTTACTTTTCAAGTGAATATTACAATGATTACGATTGATTATTTTTATTTTAATTTACCAATACTTCTTATAACTTATAATTGAATGTATAATATTAAAAAAGTTTATGTTGTATGAGAAATTTTAAAGGTTATGTGAAGAACTTTTAACCTCAAATAATAACTATTTTCTGTTTTTATTTGTAATTGTCTTTAATTTGTCAGTCTCGATCTGCCCCCCCACCCCCACATTCTTGATCTGCCCCTCTCCCCAGCATTCTTAATTCTTAATAATAAGGGATGGTTTCGAAGGATTGTTGTAAGATATTAGGTAGTGTCCTAATAATTGAATTTATCATCTGGAGATACCACTGTAAGGCTACAAAATTATTGCATTAAAGAAGAAAGTAAAAATTGGCCCACTTCAGCCAGTAAGACTATTTTGTTAAAATTTTCACAAAACATTTTTTTTCATTTTAGTAAGCATCATTTCTAAATGATTATATTTAAATCTACATCTTTAATTAAGCAAAAATCTATACGACGAACTCCCGATAATAACAATTTATTGAATCGTCTTCAAATACGCCATATCCATTCTCAACGGTTCTTGTTCACACGTCGCATACAACGCTCAGCAAGGCCGTCGTCTGCAGTAAGCTTCATACAAGACGACTGACGGCCCATACGTTTACATTTAAAGTACTAATACGCTTGATTTATCGTTCATTTATTACTAACTTGCTTCACAGCAAACGAATTAACTATATTTTTTATTAATAAGGCGGACATTGAATTGTGCATGAAGTTAGGTTTTAGAGCTCGGGCGGTAATATAAGCTATTTTAGCTGTATAATTTGACATTAAAAATAATGAACCTACATGAACGCAAACAGCCTTTTCCATTTTTGTCTTAAGGATGAAAATTAAAAACAATATGGTAGTAGTTACTTCTCATTTTATACAACAGAATACAGTTATTCCGATTCGATTTAGCAAATGACGTCCATGGGTGGTAATGCTATATATCTACTCGCTCTAGTTGCCACAAGTGCCTTGCGGCAATCCCATGTCGTTTTCCTTCTTCCTCGTGTTCTATAACGTATTTGAGTCATGACCACTCGCTCGGCTATAAATACTGGCGAAGCCATATATGGGATATTTTCAAATGCCACAAATTACATGCCCCGTTTGTGTGGACAGGTAACTTGACGACATTGACTGCAAACCTTATGTATAGTTTAGGTTAAATGCATTTTACGTTTTTTTTTGTAATATGGAAGTAGCAAACGATCATGCAGTCCACCTGATGGTAAGTGGCCACTACCGCCCATTTACATCTATAATTAACCCTAGATAAGATCAGTTATACCTGAGGTTAGCCACTGAAGCGTTGCAACTCCTGAAGACAAGTTGGAATGGTTTGGATAAGTATGTCTCACACTTATTTCTGCCTAATAACAGCAGATGTGGCGGTGGTGTTTCCGGAATCGAACCATATGCAGTTTTACCACCTTCAACCACCGTGTACATATTAGGGCTGTAATATCTGGTAGTTAAATATTACCGAATTGACATATCTAACGAAGCGTGAACTATGGATTACTGGTGCCCGGGAAGTGCCTGTCTGCTCTCAGCTTATCAGAGAAGGTAAATACCAGTAAGGTAAAGATATGTCCGAGCTTGCATAGGTATATAGGTTAACTTCAATTAAACGCAAGTATAGCAAATGCATGTATCGCAGTGTGGTCACGGATAGAAGTTCTCAAATTTATCTCGAACCCGGCTTCTAAAATATGGCTGGAAGTGTTCAAATTTATTGAAGTAAGACAAAATCTATGCAATAATTAAATAGGAGGTGTATAGCTTTTATGATTTGTTAATAATTATAATGTATGCGAGCATTTTTTATATAAGTTCCTAATATTTTCGTAATTTAAAATTGTAAATACCTATTGCATTGCAAGTCCTGGCAGTTATAAATATGAAATTGTATTAATTTTAACTTAGCAACACCTACTCACATTCTGTAATCTACTTGATGTCAATTTTTATTGGAAAAACTGTATCCGGTTGAATTTTTAAGCACATTACGTGTCGTTGATAATGGTGATAAAGTGAAGTACTTTGTGAAATCAATTCAACTTAAGATATTTTCTCAAAGTTTCTATCACAGGCATAGTTATAGGAATATTATATTTGCCTAATCACATGCGAGGAGTCCGTTGAGCTCTCGGCAAACCTTTAATACTTGGGTGGGCTGTTACTGCATATTATGGCTATTAAAGAGGATACAGTATGCGCTCGATTACAGCGTTTAGTTCTGGTCTGCGATGCAATTCCGTTATTTAGCATTGCAGGTGGTACTTAAAATGCGGGCCGGCGTTCGATTTGCATTTCTCGTTGGTGCACGGGCATGGTGCACAATATGTGGGTCAGGTAGGCGAGCCCATAATAATTACAAGGGCTAGATAGTGTGAATAGCCGCGAATTGTCCGTCCGCATCGGATAATGGTCATCCTACATTATAGCAACTTTACAACGACAATAGTATACTTAGAGAGTCGGCGTGGAGTCGTTAAAATGTGCAGAAGCGTTTACGACGTAGTTGTTTACTTTGTTTAAGTATTTATATTTTCAAAATACTAGGCTGTCGTGGATGTCAAGGGTTTGATTTACGGTTTAACAGGTTTAACTGGATTAACCTTCTTATAACCTTCTGAGTCAAGAAACTACGAAACCTATACAAAAAGAACTCGAGTTACGTGTATGAAGTCAAGGAAGTGTGGACGTATGTAAAAGGAAGTATGTTAGATATCTGATAAGATTTCCTTACGTTGTTTCTTTCACCGACTGAAAGTGTAGTAGAATATGAGTGAAGGTTTCGTCTTAATAAAGTGCAATCCTTTTAATGCTATACTTTACATAACATATATTTAGAACTCTCTCTTATTTTCGCTATCCAGTAGGTAGATTCGCAAATACATTGCTATGTAGATAAGCTTCCAGGACAGGTTTGATTTAAATGCGTCGAAGTTTCGAGTATATTGGTACAATATTCGATCTCTTGTCGTACCTACCCAGAATTTACGAAGGGTTAAGTGATCACTGTAGTGTTAAATTAATACGTATGAAATTTGTATGACAATTCCAAATCTAATGTTGGAATTGTTCCTTCCTTTGAGGTTTACGTTGCAACGCTCGTATCAACATAGAAAAGTTGCTTGTGCAGAAGGAAATATGTATCTAACAGAAGTGCACATTGACCTAATTATTGGAGCTACCTTTCCAATCAGATATGAGGCGACAGCTAGCTTTCTATGAGGATGCGAGTGTAATAGCCACGAGCCATACACGGAAACGATCGCACGTGCGATGCGGCGACGCCGGCACGATGAGGTTTCACCAGCCATCTCTGTAGCTTAGTGCTTGCTATGATTTTTGTACAATCCATAAAGCTGCTTGCATAATAACAGAACACAAAAGTATTAATTTTATAGGAGAGCAAGTAAAAATTAAGCAATGTTCTTTGTTTTATTTTTTCAGGAATAAAGTTGAAAAAAAAAGCCAAATGACGTCTTAGAAAAATAGTTCTCATAGCTGTGTGACCAATTCGCACTTTGCCAGCGCGGTGGACAATGGACTAAAACTGTCTCATTCTGAGAGAAGACCGTGCCCAGCGGTGGGACAATAATGGGTACACGATGAAATGCTCCATAACCACAATTAATGCTTGACGCTTTTAAAATTTATTGGTCAACACTATATTTTTCTATAACTTGTCCTATGGGCGTATACAAAGAGTAGTATCCAGGCGTAGATTATAAATCTAATAACATCCTTTGGATTTTTTGCTGTCCGGAGATGGAACCCGCAACTTTTTGGATCTTAGTCTGATCATCGTTCAGCTAGCGGGCAGTCAATATTATACCTACGTTTTTGAATTATACCTAGTGTTTGCTCTGACCCTGATTGTAAGTCAGATCTGGTGTAGGTATAGTAAAATTCTGTCTGAGGTTGACAGAGATAGATGCGTTGCTATCCCCGAACACCACAGGTCCTAAGCTCAGAACAGAGCAGCGCTTAACATAGCTGTTGTTAAAGAGAAATAAGTGGTCAAGAACTACCTTTGAGTCAAACCACCACCATCTTTATATTAAGACTTTAGGAGGTTAATATTGCAAACAAAATGTTTGTGTACTTTGCGCTCTGTCGTGAGTTAAATCATGAGATCGGATGACATTGCGGATCTATTTATTTCCAACCTGATACCATATCTCGGTTATCTTGAGATCTGACAGCTTACGCATTATCTCAGATGTACCCAGTCCTCTTTGGTTGGTTTCCAAGACACGTATACTTAATGGTGGTTAACAAGTGATTATGTTGCAGTGTGACGAGGATTCCCTGAAGGTGAGATTTTATGTTTGATAAACCAGTGTGTGATTTCATTCTACTTTTTGTTTCTGACGCGTTAGTGATGTAATGTTCAGTTTTATCTAGCCGAGTTGAGAAATATTTCTTAGAACGTTTGCGGATTCGATAGAGGAAAGTCCGATACTTTCACGAGTTGGTATTGTAGACACTATGTATTTATGTATATATACATACATATATGCATTAAATATCTACTAAACTACCTCTAGATGGTAGAACAAATGTGGTTCGAATGGAAAGGTACCACCGCAACACCTACTTCACAGCTCGTGCCTATCTTAGTCCTTAGGAGTAGCAGTGCAACTGTGATTGACTTCTGATTGAACCCCTGTCCTATATGAAGTTACTTAAAGATGTCTATGGGTGGCTGTGAACTCATCATCAGGTGGACTGTATGTTTGGTATCTATATAAACCTTGTAAAATATATAGATATTGCAAGAACATATATATATATATATTCCATATGTCTTTTATAAATAATAATAAAGGCAAGACGGTATATTATAAATTCGATCTTGGCTGTCTCTATACTGTAAATATACTTTTGCGAATAATATTGACTGATATTATACAAGAAAATAATTAAAACATTACATTTACATTTTCTTAGAATAGTATTATTTCCAAAACCTTCTATAAAAATTTTACATAATTGTATGTATGTACAATTCCTAAAATATACATATTACAATTATCACTTAGGTCGCAAAAATATGTTTGACTGAAGGGACATGTTTATTATATGAGTGGATTAAATTTACCTACCTACTTAAACGTAGGTACTAACCAAAACTTGGTTTGCACATAGGCAAATATTGTAATGAGTGCGTGGTAAAATTTCTATTGTCATACAAAGCATTGCCTAAAAACAACAATAGCGCGGAGCTACTATCAGTGGCAGAATTTAGTTATTTAATAAATATTAAACAGCAAGAGAATTTTGCACCTTAATTATTTAAACATACGTCCTACAATGCTATTTTATTTCTGGCCACATTATTCTATTAGACGACGATTTGTCTTACGAAATAATTTCTCACAGATTCAGAACTAATTTACATACATATATAGGCTGACTATGCGTAATGCTTCAACTGTCAACTGCCATAACCTAGCGAAAAAATTGAAGCCTATGGTCATTACTCTTGATAATGTCAGATTTGACAGCAGTCAAGTCCTTTTGACTGTTCATAATATTTCGTTTTTCAATTTCATTCTCTACTTTACGTTTTGTAGGTGACCGATGGGTGAGGTTGCTTCAAGCACTTTGAATAACGCAAAATATGCAACAATATCAATTTCAGTACTACTCATGTGCATTAAATTAATGATTCCTGTTAAATGATGAACATACATATACCGCATTTCATTTGTTTTCAATAATAATATCGATTTATAGATATAGTTTATAAAATATATTTTACTTTCCAAGATTTTTTTTCATTCTTTTCTAAGTAACTTTGGAGTCTTATAACAAAATAAATATATTTCGTTAAAGGAAAACCAAAAATCTCGATTTACATCTCAGTATTAAAAATAAATTAAATGTACTTAAAAGGCAAAAGAGCTTTTTCCGAAACCGATGATACATTTATTTATTTATCTATATAAACTTATATCTATCGTTATAGGCTAAACACCCATATATACCTATCGTATTGGCAATTTTACATTTTTTGTTTTCTCATTCTATTCAATCATAATCACTAATACAAAATCACAATCACTTATGACTATTATTTATTATAAGATAATATATGAAGCACAACCTTTGCGAATTCTCTCAAGTGAGATGAAAAGAAATTAAGTTTTCATGTGCCTGATTGAGAGTGCTCGGGTGAGAGGTGCCTTAGTCAAAAGGTTAGTCCTGGCTGTCGGCACGGCCAGCAGCGGAGGGCGTCGACGTCTCCCCAAGTACCCGTCTGGGACACAGAGCTCAAGGCGACACAGTACAGTCGGATTGTGGGCCACATCACGTACATGATGATCTTATCTCCTTTGATGTGGTAAAGATCGTGGTTAGGAGATGGTGAACTAATTTAACATTTTTCTCGAAATACCGAATGATGACACTCATAAAGGTGTGACTTGTGCATATCTATAAGAAATCCAGTTAGCAGCTCAATGATAAGATCATGGTCATGTGATCGCTAAGCTTCGTTGAGAAAAACAATTCTAATCTGTGGAATTTTACAAATATATGCGACATGGAAAAAAACATTGATAACACGAGAAATCATACAAAATTGCTGAAAGTGGGATGAAATATATAAATATGGAAATTAGTATAACCAGAATATTTTTATATAATTCGGAAGCAGCAAACGAGCTTGCAGTCCACCTGATGGTTAGTGGACACTTTCGTCCAATACCATCTACAATCAACCCCAGATAAGATCAGAGTGTTACCTGAGGTTAACCTGAGGTGCGTTGCTACCCCTGAGGACTAAGTAGGAACGCTACGGATAAGTACATATATCGCTCTTACCACACCCTTCATACCCGAACAAAAAAATGCATAACACTGTTGTTATTAGGCAACAATAGGTGTGGCGGTGGTGCTTCCGGAGTCGAACTACAAAAAATCTTACCACTTTACAATATAGTTTGCAAATAAATTTAATGCAGTTTAATGCAAATAGATATGAATTCAAAAGATGGTCCCGACTGTGATTATTTTGCTTTTTTAAATAGAGTTTTTCCTTATTGGTGCGTAAGTTGAGTCTCAAAATTACATCAGATGCGTAGAAAGTCAATCGTTACGGGGCACGGGCGGACGTGGAAACGTAATACGTACAAGTCGAGAATATCTAAGTTCTGCGGTATTCCGTAACTTCTTTGTAATGCTCGTATAATAACAGGGCAGAGCGCTTCCTGAAAAGCTTGTTTTATTTGCGGTTGAACAACGCCGTGGTGGAATTCGTAATTGTTTATGTCACCTTATGTTATGTTACTATTGCCATTACTATACGTCTATAGGTCAAATTAGACGAGAACCACTTGAAGTCACTAACAACCGAATTACTTATAAATTTCGTAATGAATTCTTTGCCAGCCTAAAGACTAAAAGCAGTAGGTACTCGACGCGTTGCTAGCCCTAAGAAGTCACTTGGAAAATCGCATTAATTAATTAGGAGCTATTCATTTAGACGAGGTGAATCCCCTTAACCACTGATGAATTCGGTTGGGACTACCACTGTGATCAGAAGGAGTGTTTTAGACATTAGTAAATTTTATAAATGTAACTTTCTTCCCGATGGATTGCTTAGTCCTTAAAGTATTTATTATTTAAATTACTATTTACTTAAATTTTAATTTATTTAGAGCACGCAATCATTGGATAAATCTTCGGAAAAGCATGGATTCAATTGAGTGGGTTATATCTGCTTAAAATACTTATCGCTAATCGACTAATCACAAAGTGACTAGGCGATTAATTTTAACTGAGAACAATCTGGAAAACAATCAGATTATGGTAATCATTTGCATATGCAAAGAGACGCCAAGGTGAAGCCAGTAAACAACACGTGATCGTCTACATATTCCATTAAAGCTATGGTTGCCACCTCTTTTCAGGAATTAAAGTACATAAATAAAGTCGTTTCAAAATAAATTACAATTTAAAATTTTAAACTATTTTTTTTAGCCCAAGCAGAATGAATGGATTAATGAGGATCCCATTAGAATGGATAGTGCGTTGTGGTAATCGACGGAAAAATATATTTACATAATTTTTGACACTTATGCCAGATCACACCAGATCTACAGATTCTACACATTGTACTAGTACCTACGTAGGTAGTATCTATGGCACAAAAATACTTACGACCAATTCCAGATCATGCAAAATTAAGTATTTTCGTGTACTTTATTTTTTATTAAGTATAAAGTTCAATTACCTCAAACAAAGTACAATATTTTAATAATAGAGTACGGGTGGCAACCCTAATTAGAACTGTTAATAAATAATGCATTATTTTTCCATACAAGATTAATGCTAAATACATTACCTATGAATGAAACAATCTTTTGACATATGTTTGACGATGTCTATCTAAATCAATTGTTCATAAAAACTGTCTTAATATTTATTATCAGTATCCTATTTAGGGGCTGGGCATTGGAGTTGTTTAAAGACTACACCGAAAGAAAAACATTTCATTAATAATATAATAGCGAAAGTTTGTGAGGATATATGTCTGTTTGTTATTCTTCACGCAAAAATGTCTGGTAGGATTTCGTTCAAATTTGGCACACAAATATGAGATATTTGATAATATGAAATACTTTAAATCTATTATTTTTAGATTTTTAATCAGTTTTATACATCTTTTCCTGTCTAATATTCACTTTATACGAAATACATAACAGTAACAAGAAGTGATTAATTGCTATACAAAATACAGACTTAAAATTTAAATTGACGGCAACAAGAAGGTTGCTCGGATTTTTTAGACGCAGGAGGATTATGACCCCATGTGCCTGGGATTTAAACAACACTAGTAAAGTTTTAATGTATGTTTAACAACCGTACCGATAATTGCCTAGTGTCTGTGTGCCTACGTGAATGCGTGCATCTGCTTGCGTGTGTGCATGCGCATGTGTACTTGTATGTCTACAAAAAATCGTTTAGCTCTAAGTGTTTAATAAGACTGAATAGACTCCTTCCAGGCAAGCGTGACGTATCCCAGGCCTCATTAATTTCATTACTTATCATCAGGCGATATTGAAGTAAAGCGGTCGCCTTGACCTATGCCTTATTCTATGTAAAACAAGAGTTTTCATTAGGCGTAATTAACATTTCCGCAGTCGAACTTGAACGGTACTTTGAATTAAGCGATTAATAAAATCATGTAATGGCTCAATCGATGCCTGGGAATCAGGAAAGACGCGAAGTATGGCTTACAGTTAGGGCCAGAATCATTTAAAACTCATCTTGCTACAAGATGACCATATCTGCATTAGTCTATACGGACGGTTTTCCGCATATCTTACCGTTACTCTACAATATGCCTTTATTATAGGCAAGCCAATGCCATCGTCATGTGAACAAATATTGCCCGTTACCTACGGAAGTATAGGTTATAGTTACTGGCCGGCGAGGATACTAGAACAAGCTTGTGTAGGCAAGGCCGTAAATAAGGAGTTTAGGGCAGGGTTCGGCAACCTTTTGAAAGACATGGCCCACATAGTGTAAAATAGATAAAGACGAGCAGACTTCTAATTGTTTTGCTCCTAATAGATGCAAATGCAAACACACATTTTAAATAATACAGATGCCAAAGTAACAATGAAAACAAAATAAAGGGAAAACAATGACTAATATAAAACAAAGACTTCTAAATACTCAAAAACTAATTAATAAAAAAATAATATATAATTTAAAAAACAGTCGCGGGCCTCAAGATGCTAGTTCTCGGGCCGCATGCGGCCCGCGGATCGCGCGTTGCTGACCGCTGGTTTAAGGGGTCTAGACTTTCCCTTAGCATAGGCGGGAATAGAAAAGTTTTAACATTAGGAACATTTTTTTGTCGAAAAATTTTGGACACTGTTTATTCCAGACCCCTCTTAGGATAGAGTAAAAAAAAACTTCAGACACTAGATATCCTTTTATTCGCCGACAGACGCTATTGGACTAGTGGAGTCCAACAGCGCTAAAATAAAGCTATAGCTGTTTCGCAAATAGATATTTCGACAGTTAGTGACAGGGATCGTGGTCACGGCGAAATTCTGCAAAAATAAATTAAAAAACTGCATATTGTGAGCACCTATTATATATTCGAATTGTTTCACAATGTTGCAAGAATCTATTTGGCGTCTTTAGACGCTAAATTTAACACTTGATGGTTACGTAATACGTTGTACAAAATCCTTCCGACCGTCGCCATATATCAAAGCCGAAAACGTCAAATTGCAAGCGGCCAATGAACCGACTTATTCGAAATGTCCCAGCCATATACAGCATGCTCTTTTTTGTCAATCCGAAGAATAATCACGTACGAATCGAGTAATTGACGTTTGCTGTTACCGAAATACGTATTATTATATAATTGGTACGTAATTGATTACGTAACAGTTAATTTAGATTTTTCTCACTTGTTGTACAACATGAATGTGCGGAAGTTTTCGAGATTATTTTCTTATTTTTCGCGCGATTTATAATTGCAAGTCCACTTTACTTAATTAAATGTTATACAATCAGTGAAATATTTTCTGAACAGTTTCAACATTCTAGTTTAATTAATTATATTTTATAAATACTATGTTATATCACAATAATATATAGTCTGAGTTGAACATCCGTTTCCGGACGAAATAAGAAGGTCCAAAATCTAACACAATATTATATTAATTTACGTGGTAAGGCAGGCGGAGCTGCGGCATTAAGTTGGTAAATAAAATTTACGTATGTCTTTTATACGTTTTCCGCCGGGGATGCAAGTTGAGATTCATACTCGTAGATAGCTTTTCCTATAAGAAATAGCCGTTAGTTTTTGCCCCTGCCTCAAGACGTTCCACTCCGGGTCTTAACTTTTAACTGACCGAAGGAAGAGAGGTTATCTATTCGTCATTTTTTTTGTTTTTTAGATATTTTGTTTGTTCTAGCCCGGTATAGACCTTGTTATGACGGTTGTGCTTTAGGTTACCACCTTTTTTTAGCCCGAGGTAACTTTTAGGATGAACCGAGAGGAATTCAAGGCGGCGAAAAATAAGGCTCTAATTGCAACTGCAACCCCAAATGTTGCGCCGCTGTAAGTAAACTCATTATGAGTTTACATATAAGCAAAACTATTTCGTAACAAAAAGGTATTTTGCCACGAGACACAATTTTGTAGGTGGTAGAACTCTTTGTAGTTCGACTCCGGACTCGACCTATTTCTGCCTAATAACAGCAGTGCTATGCACTATTGTGTTCTGGTCTGAAGGATGTGGCAAGGGAGACATACTTTTCCGAGGCATTCCATCTTAGTCCTCAGGGGTAGCAACGCATCTGTGGCTAACCTTAAGTGAAATTTTGATTTTACTTAGGGTTGATTACAGATGTCCATGGGCGGCAGTAGCCACTTACTATCAGGTGGGCTGCATGCTCGTTTGCTACTTCCATACTATAAAAAAAAGACACAATTTTCTGATGACAGTTTGGATAAAATCAACCAAAGCAAAATAAATTGTTTAAAAATTTACAAATATGTAACCGGAGTACTGTGTGTAGTCCATACAGTTACTGTACAAAATGGCATGATGATACATATTGATACATATCGGACACCGTATGTAACCGTGTGTATACAAAGATACACATAATTCGACGTAGTAATAAAATATTGATTAAGAAGTAAGAATCTAACATTAATTGAAGTGCATACGAGTAATTATTAAATTCCATGCATTTAGATTTAAAGAATACTTACCATACTTATTTTATTAAGAATAATTTTTGAATAATAAATTTCCTTAAACCGAAAATTCTTGATATTTTAATGACGAATTTGAAGTTTTTCTACTAACATAATTAGACCCATAAAAGCAGTCTACTTGATACTAAGTGACTTATTATTATTTTTTAATCGGTTAAGTAATCACTGCAGTTCGGACATCTGATTTCGCATATACTAAACTTGAAATCATATACAAGCTACGCAGTAAAATCGTAAGCCAGATTCAGAAACTGGTACAACGCCATCTAGTTGTCGCGGCAATAACTACTTTCGTAACTCATGATTGTTTCATCGACTTTCAAATCATAATGATTCCAAAAGAGTTTCACTTAAAAAACACACATTTACGTTTTCGCAATTATAAAGAAAATAAATGACTTTATAAAGTGACATAGTGGTATAGTTTCACTTGACCTTTCAAGCACATTTCATCAATGTGTTCTGAGCGAGTTAACAATTAATATTTCTTGTTTAATGAATTAAAAAGACAGAAATAGGTTTTGTTCATGGGTCATTTAATCGACCAATTAATGGAACAGCTGGTATTCAATTAATAAAAACAAAAGTAACAAGCAGTTATAGGTAGGGTTGCCACCCTTTTGTTCAGCAATTAAATTACATTGGCTGAAAAGGAAGAAAAAAAGGACGTAATTTCAAAACATAGTACATATATGTTTTTCCTTCAATTTTTGGCCCGAAGCAAGTTTTAGGATGGAGATACAGGAATTCAAAGATTGAAAAAAGATAATCTAGATAATCTTTGACACCTGTTTCTGTATTTGATGAGAAAATAGGTCGCCAGTAAGGTAGCTATAAAAACTTTGTGGAATTGGTGGAATTGTATAGAATGTTTGTTTCACGCAAAAAAAGCGCTTACTACCAAACTTTTTAAAATCCCAGATCATGCAATATAAAGTATTATTTATTATTTATTTTTCTCATTAAGTGTAAAGTATAATTGCCCCAAATAGAGTACGGGTGACATCCCTAGTTGTGCCATAAGACCTTTTGTAATTTCTTCAAACTGTAATCGAGAGCCATTACTTGGTATGAACCTGACAAGTAAAGGGCGGGGCTAATTCACTTTCTTATCATTATCATACTAAATATTGCACATCGAATTGTGATTCATTTGAGATTTCAAGATTACACAATCAAGCATCAATCTCGCAAAATAAATCTTAGGTTATTATATATCACACTATCAGAATCAAGAATGATAGATTTCAAATTGTTTAGAATATTATGGAGAACAGAGACAGGGAAGTTTCCTCACATTTGTCTTTATCGTTTAAGAAAGTAATCTTATCTTACTTCTTACTAATATTATAAATGCCAAAGGTCTGTGGGGATGTGTGTGTGTGTGTTTGTTATTCTTTTGACCACTGGTCAGATTTTAGTGAAATTTGACACACAGATAGTTTATGATTTAGATTAACACATATGATGCTTATTACCATGGTAGAAAAGCCGAAGTAGGCGGAGCCGCTTCACAAAACAACCTTATTATTTATAAAATATTGTAAGAAACGGGCAGACGCTGTTCTTTTGGAAAAAGAAAATACATTTCGTCTATAACGCCATCTATCGGCTAGATGAGTATTACATATTTCAAGCCGGGATCAATTATTATGCAAATTAAAAAAAATTCGTTGCAATTGGATGAGCGCGGAGATAAGCATGTACAAACACAGTGACAAATAGGTATAAATAAACATACATGAAAACGATACATAGTTGTTCATAATATTGTCCTTATTCTTGTATTTGCTTTGTATTCGCTTATACTATAAAGTCAGTACCCGCGTTGTATGGTTAAATCTGCATAATTTACCGCTAATAAACAAGGATCTTCGAGAATTCAGTGCGTATCAGGATCAGAAATCTCCAGCCAACAATGCAAGCTATTTGCGCATGTTATGCCATGATGAACGATAAACTTCAGAGCGATAAATAGGATAGAGTGATCATACCGTCGCTACCTTAGAATCACAGGTACGATTTAGCTATTCAATATTCGAATTTTCTAAAATATAAAACATTATTTAAATACAGTATTAGAAACTATGATAAATCAAATATGCTTACTTATTCCGCTCCATTTATATTTTTCATATTTTTGCAGTCATGGTTAGTGGTCATTGCTGCCCATAGACATTTGTAAGCAACACCACCTAGAAAAGTGTTCTACGTAAAGTCAATTACAGATGTATTGCCACTTCTCAGAGCTAGTACCCTGGTATTTAAGTCAATTGACAAACATTATCCTTCTAACGATATGCAAGAATTGCTTCACGCTAGAAATAGGTGAGATGACCACAATACCTCTCTGGTCAAACCGTTCCACGACGACCCACGTAGTGGAGTGGTCACCATACCGTTCTGACACGCCACTGCGTGTCAGAACGATCTCCGGCCAGTCAGATATCTGAATAGTTTAGGTTTCTGTTCTGGGTCTGGGTGTTTGTGTATTCGTCTTTGTGAGTCCATGGCACCCACGACACAAGAGAAAATCCTACTGTGGGGCTATGAGTGTAGAAAGCGTGTGTGTGTTCTGGTTCTAGCTACCACCCTCAATTTGATAATGATTGCCATATACCGCACATGATGGTGTTCTGACATTTGCTACTGTTCGTATTCGAAGGCTCACTCTATTCGTATGATTAATCTGAGCAGTGAACACTTCCCGCATATTTATTAGTGTAATCCGTGATCTGACTTGAGATTCCTACTGATATGGCACAGCTTACGTAATGCTCCAAGATTAACTGCGTGTCAATTATGGATTATAAACGACTTGTTTGTATATTGTCAAGCTTTTGATCAGCGGTATATTAATGTACTTGCTTATTCCACAGTTACGTCCGCTTCAATGACATTTCCTACGGTAATGAGTATCTCATGTGTTAATCCAGGTTATAAACTATCTATGTGCCAAATTTCAGCAAAATACGACTAGTATTTTCTGCGTGAAAGAGTAACAAACACGCATAGGTACATCCTCACAAACTTTCGCATCACTACATAGTATAGAACAAAGTCGCTTTCTCTGTCCCTATATCCCTTTGTATGCTTAAATCTTTAAAACTACGCAAATGATTTTGATGCGGTTTTTTTAATAGATAGACTGATTGAANNNNGAGGAAGGTTTATATGTATAATAACTTCCATTTAATAGTGGAGAAATACTGTTATTTTTAAGGTTTCTAATGTGATGTCGTAAATAATTACATTTTTTTCCGCTTACATTGCAAACGCTGTTTGACCCTACGAGATTTATCAAAATAATGTACTAAGTATTGTACACATTGAAAGGGTCTACAGAAAACTCCGCGATGGTCTATCTCTTATGGATATCCCACAATAAATTTTTTTTGTCATTCACTTTTTACGACATATAATGGCTAATTTTCGAAGCGATTTTAACCAATACTATCATTAATCCTTATCCAATTAAATACCTTAAATACATTGTTGACTTAATAAAGATTTATATGGCCCTTTACAGTATATGATTTAATTGAATATTTTCGAACATATTACAGATTTAAAATTGCGAGACGTAGCATTTGCGCTACCTTGGCGCTACCGGTAAAAGAATGAAATAGAGATTATTAAAGGTATAAAATTTCGGTTAATGTATGTCACGTTACATTTCTTTTAAATGCGGGTGAAACCGCAGGCTTAGCTAGTTTATACTATTAGTAAGAAGTAAGATAAACGGCTTGTTTGCATAGTATCAAGCTTTTGATCAGTGGTATATTAATGAACGTAGGTATATGTATGAGCGGTATTGTAAGTACAAAATAACTTCCTGTCCTCTAATCTGTGGACATATCGCACGGCAAGAATAGATGGGTCCTAATGCGAAATTGAATTTTGTAGGTAGTAAAATTATGTTCGCTTTTTGGGGAGTTTTTTAAAGCGCGCGGTTAGTGAAATGATTACGTCCTTTGTCGTTAATGTTTGTCCTTAATTCAGTTTGCCATACACACATTTCACTTTGGTCTCTTTCGTTTTTACTTTATAATACCAGAATCTAAGTTTTTTTTCAGTATGTCTATTTCATCCTAGTTTTCAGGTTATGTATTTAAAATTGATAATTCTCTTTATATTATTCTTAGCTTAAAAATATGGCAAATCTAGATTATTCTTAAATTGGTATGAACCTAACATATTTATTCTGGTCATCAGTGCGAAAATTGTCGGTTTTGTTTGAAAAATTTAATTTGTTTTTAACAGACAAACAATAGATAAGTATATCAAATTAAATACTAACATATAATATAAAAAAATATGATGTTTTGTTAAGTAATAATACGTCCATTACCCTGTACTGGCGCAGCGTGGTATTCTTCAAATCAACCTCACTAGTGGGGAGAGACCAGCCCAATGGTGAGATATAAAAAACTAGAGACATGTGTCCAGTTACGTACGTGACCCTTAGGCGCTTATTTGTTGCATGTAACCTTTCGATCATCGCATACACTTGCATCGTAATTTTATTCGTTGTTAAGAAAGAAGTATAAGGTAATAATGGGCGGCAATAACAGTAATGGGTCAGAACAGGATCTATAAATAATGGGTATAATACAAGATACCATGGTACAACGTTAATCACCCATTTATAGCCATATATTGGTATAACGACGTAGTTGGATGCATAAGTGAATGAAGAAAGTTGGGGTGACATCGGCGTTGGGGTAAAATCGTTTGATTGATATTGTCGGTTTATAGTTAAACCTTTTTTTTAATTGTCAACACCTGACGTACAGTAGTGCAGGGGGCGGCACGTTTAGGACTGCAAAAACAGATCAGTAACTTATTTTTAGGCCTTAAATTGCATAGGCAGCGTCAGTGACTTTTGACAACAAATTCATTTTTTATCGACCACCGCAGTTAAACCTAATTATTGGCGTGGCGAGGCTTGCCCTGGCGACGGTTCACCACACTGTACACACTACTATATATAGACTGTGTACATACGTAGGTGTATATGCATTTATGTCGAATTTTTGTATTTTTTTTAATAAATATTTATTAAATAAATAGTCATCATTTTCTGTAAAAAAAATCGTCATATATTTTTTTCATTATGCCATATATCTAGTTAGTTGTGTAACACGATATGTCACATCTGCCAGGCGTCCCGTAACTGCTTTTTTTACAGTATGGGAAAGAAAACCATCCGTCGTTCCGTCGTACAGTAGCTTATTATGAGGTAGCATATGTATTTTCGCAAAGAATTGCTGAATGTTATGCATGTGCAAGGTCTCAGGATCCAGTAAGTTGGTTAAAGAGGCCGCCGAATTGCGAACAGCAAGCGAGATAAAAAGATTTTAAGAAACGGAGCACGTAGATTCGAGGTGGTTTATCTATCTAGGGTTAAGAAAGACCACATTAGCTTACAGTTTCAATCATAAAGTTTTACACAAGCGTCGATGTTACCCCAACTGACCTTGCATATCAGTGCTATTGGATGATATGTTTATTCAGTAGATCACATTGTTATGCAAACGATGATCAATTTGTCGTCTAACCATGTTGGTTGACGTTATAAAAAGGAATGGAATGTTTTGTTCCGTGCTTGTATTATAAACTAGGCACATGTAAATTCAATTATATGAAACTATTTTTAGTTGATTAGTACCTAATATTTAAACACATCATTATTACCCTTTTCAATACAATAGAAGAACGTTCTGTGAATAGACATTTTCCCGATTTTGATCACATTTGGCTGGAAAAACTTAGTTACAAGCTATTCAACAAAATTGCACTAGTTATTCCTTCACATTATCTGCACCTCCTTACTTTTTGCTTCGTCAATCCATTGCTGGGTACGCGTCTCCTCTCAAGACGAGAGGGACAGGCCATAGTCTATCGCGCTGGTTCAGTGCAGAATGGTAAGCTTCACACATCTTTGAAAAAATTTAGTTTAAAAAATTTTCAGGTGTGTAGGTTTCCTCACGATGTTTCTCTTCACCGAAATGGAGTGACAATTAATTTTAATTGTCACTGCCATTTTTAAATTATATAGCCTATGTCACTTTGCAAACTGAGACAATTTTAAGGATATGACATTATGACATTCCGCCAAATCGTTTGGGCAGTAACGCGTGCCAAAGAAAAGTACATATACTCGTATAAATACGCTCGAAGAATATTACCCTCTTTCTGTTACAGTCGGGTAAAAATAAGATAATATGATAAAAATACAATATGCCTTAATGTTTTCCGGTATCCGAAGAATCTGGTATGACAAGTAGGTATGTAGATCGAAGAATGTCGTTGATTGACCGCTTCTGTATTAACATTACAAATGGATTCGCATTCCGCACCTGGGAATTGCGCATTTGACTTTTAACTTGTAAATCGCCCGAGATCGTGTTTACAAACATTGGAATCCTGTCGTTAAATGATTGTATTGGGTGGTTCGGATATATTGAACAGGGATTCTATCTGAAATCACAGATGCATAGCTATTCTCGAGGGCTAAGATGGTCGCCTCATATGGAAGTGAGCCGGCAATCATTATCTTCCACCGAAACGCAAGAACTGCTTGGCGCTAGATATGGGTGTGACGGTGGTAATTCTCTGGTTGGAACATACTCGATCGACCAACTTTGTAAATATTCCTAGTCTTACATTAGATCAGCGACAGATGCGTGAATACTCCTTTTTAATAGTAGCGTTGGTGCGTCCAGAGTGGATTTCTAATTCTGGGTTTTTTACTTTTACTTTTATGTAATAAAATGAATTCAATATTATCTAGTCGTTATCTCTTAGTCGTTAAATTTTTATACATTTTCAAAATTTCAGTACAACTTGCAGCGAAATTTTGTGGCGCTATATGAATTAAGACATTTTACAATGCTACTATGATTTTCACTTATGTTTCTCAAATACAGTCGGTATGTTTTACCCAACTGCATCAGAAGGAGGGTAATGTTTTTCGAGTTAAGTATGTATGTTTGTATGTATATAAATGTTCTTTGACACGCGCTACTGCCCAAATGGTAGGTTTGATGGATTGTGACGTATGACATATCATTAGAATCGTTTGTTTGTAGAGTGACATAGGCTGTATAAATTTTGTAAATGGCGCCTGTAAATAGGGGAAAAAACGACTCTTTATTGTCATGAAAATGTGCATATTCAATTCAATTCAATACATATTACTAATTTGTCGAAAACTTTTGAAAAACTGACTTTAAATGAGAGAGTAGATTTGTATCAGGAAACCTGCGTGCCGCTTCTATATATAAAATGTAAAAAGTTAAAGGTAAAGAACTCTTTGAGAACACTGTAAACACCACCGCCACACTTATTTCTGCCTAATACAATAAACAATGTCGTGTATTCTGGTCTGAAGGGTGTAGTAAGGAAATCATACTTATCCGAACCATTTCAACTTAGTCTTCACTGGTAGCGACACATTTGAGGCTAACCTCAGGTGAGACTGATTTAACCTGGAGTTGATTACAGATGTCCATGGGCGGCAAAGGCTACTTACCATCAGATGGACTGCATGGTCGTTTGCTTCTTTCATGTTATAAAAAAGTAAAGTGCAAAGTAATTATACCAGCGGTACAAGTAATTGTATAGTCATTACACTAGTGTAAATATTCCATTTCAATTGCTCAATTATTTAATTATATAGATCGTAACCTGGCCGCCATATTACACGCATTTTCGTCAGTTAACGTAATTGCAGACATGTTGATTGTATTGCAAAAGCGTGATATTTCCAGTCCAATTTTTTCCTTGACCACTCGCTACATTTCAGTTAATTTAACTGATGGTAATCACATATCTAGCTAAATTATGTTTATATGAGTGTTATTTTGTTCAATGATGATGATCGTCATTTGTTTTATTACAAACAAATGTGGAAGAATGTATTCACGTATATTTGTTATGATTTTTTATGGATTTGTGAACCTACTGAGAATATTACACGGAATTTTGCTTTTAGTGACGTTTTTACATTATAATTTCCTGGTACCTATCGTAATTACCTTGGAAATGGTACCTATCGTATTACAGATTAATTGATTATTAAGATACAAACATTTGCGTACAGCTCTGAAAACAACACCTTCGCTTACTTGTTAATTTTAAGCTAGAAAATCTTAAACCGAATAGTCACAATATTAATTATTTTTACTTTTATATAAACACTAGAGAGTAACAAACAAGCATGTAGTCCATCTGACGGCACTATCACGTATATACATCTGTAATCAACCCCAGATAAGATTAAAAGTATTACCTAAGGTTACATACGTTGCTACCCGTGAGGATTAAGAGGAATGCCTCGGATAACAATGTCTTCCTTACCACACCCTTCAGACCAGAATACAGAAGTGCTTGCCAATGCTGTTAACAGGCAGGACAGGTAGACAATGCGTTTAAAGTCCTGCAGACGGCTACTTATATATTGCATATATTTTGCAATTATAAAAACACATGAATGAAAACCGGAAACAAAATTCCCGCGGAAGTCCTGCAAATAAAGACCATGTTTTTTTTGTAAAAACAAATTAATTAGTCTCATCTAAGGATGGCCTCGGCATCTTTAAAATTGGTCTTAATGACTTTAATAGGTTGAATAAATGAGATATGCACGAGGAAAGACCCGTTTTGAGAATTTGTGCAGATTATGCACGCACGATGCACCATCACGAATGAGGACGACATTGACCTCCATTTAAGTCAGCTAATATTAACGTTAACTTAAAACTGTAAATGACTGCAAATATTAGATCAAACCTTCACATTGTCGTGTATTTTATTTATACTTATGTGTAAAATTACTAATGATGTACATATCACTAGCAGACCCTCGCCCACTTCGTTGGGCATTAAAAAATTCGTGGGGTTCTTAGTAATTACTAAACTACTGGCAAAAAAATGTATTGTTTTGCTGCATATCAAACCCGAGATAAACCAACATATAATATATCTGATTATGGGAAAACACTATTTTTTTAATCAATGCCTCCTCTTGTTCCGTCCCATTATCTATAAAAACGGCAAAAAAGATTACGTTTGTTGTATGCTCCTCTTAGTTAATTATTTTATTTTTATTTCATTTTTTATTTAGTGAGCAAATTAGGTGAAATTCGGTTCAGTACTTTAGGAGATTATCGCGGACAAACAACGTGACATGTAATTTATATATATTAATTAATATTTAATTTGGCGATTATTGTTTAAAATGTGCGGTTAGTACGAGTGAATTACGTGACGCAGCCCTAAGAGGATCGCTGCAGCACGTGTATCGGTGCAGCAACCTAGATTTAGTGCATAGTCA
>MOOZ01002251.1:34583-49003 GCA_002930495.1 Cecropterus lyciades
GTCTCGCCTAACGCGATCTAAGAAAGGGACATACTACCATACAAACTTACATACATACAGACACACAAACACATTACCTTCTTTCGGTAAAAATAATACAACCCTTACAAAACGCATGGTCACCATACAAGTTATTACCAACCCCAATATAATAGCAATACACAGGGTGTTCTATATATATCCGATATTTACGTCACTAGCCGTCATCAGGTTATATTTAGAACCACTAATAATAAACTGCAAACGCATATATCTGCATATAAATAACGACATAAATTTATACTAATATATAAAATTTTGATGTATGTCTGTGTGTATGTTTGTTACTCAATCACGCAAGAACCATTGGTGGGATTTACATGAACTTTTGCTTTTTTTTTCATATTGAAGCAGCAAACGAGCTCGCAGTCCACCTGATGGTCAGTGGTTACTACCGCCCATGGACATCTGTAAGCAACTTCAAACAGAACAGGGGTTCTATCTGAAGTCGATCACAGATGCGTTGCTACTGCCGAGGACTAAGATGGTCGCCGGTCGCGCTCAGATACTGAGACGTTGAGGCGGTGGTAATTCCATTAAGAATTTGTCCACCTAGTATCCTCCAGTTAGAGTTCTTGGAATCACGAACGGTTATGAGTTGGGGCTCTGACTGTTCAGAATTTGTGACTGGGTAGATTAAAATATTATTATTAAGAATATTAAGCTTGCTTGCACGACAATTTATTTTAGTAGCTAATCAGCTATACAGTACTTTAACTGACAAACTGAGCTGTAAATATATGGGGGCTACTTGCTTGGGAAGGGCCCGAAGAGCACCATGCAAGGGAAGCACCGGTGAGTTCTATGTGAGATCCCGGGGTTTTCCTATATGCACATTGAGGCTACCGAGGGGTTTTTAACTCTGCTTTTCCCCAAAATGGTTCGGTATCTTTTGAAAATTCCCCCCCTCAAACAAAGAAAAAAGATTTTCGCCTCATATTTTTTTTTATAGTATGGAAGTAGCAAACGAGCATGCAGCCTACCTGATGGTAAGTGGCTACTGCAGAACATGGACACCTGTAATTAACCCTAGGTAACATCAAAGTCTCACCTAAGGTTAGCCACAGATGCGTTGCTACCCCTGAGGACTAAGATGGAGTGCCTCGGGAAAGTATGTCGGACTCGAGTCATTTATTAATGAGCCGGCAACCATACCCTTCCAACGAAACGAAAAACAGCTTCACGCTAGAAATAGGCTTAGCTAGCTTCAGTCACGTGCCACGGTACAGTATCCCATGTGTTAATCCAGGTCATAAGCTATTTCAGCGAAATCCGACCGGTAGTTTTTTTAAGAGTAACAAACATACATACGTTCTCGGTAACTCGCTTAATAATAATATTAGTAAGATAAAAAATAGCTGTCACGGGACACCTGGCAGATGTGAAACATCGTGTTCGTACAAGTAATATGCATAAACGACAAGATTGCGGCAAGAACTAAATATAAAGCATAATGAAAATAACGCCATCTACGAACAGTACCCCGCACTAAGCCGAACTAACACCGTAGCCCGCTTAGTTTCGTTCGATACTTAACAGTTCCGACAATGTATAACAGATGGCGCTGTAGTAAATTCGGTGTGGCGATCGCCACGCCAACAATCAGGTTTACGTGCGTCTATAGATATTTCACATTCATAAGATAGTAAGATGACCAGCGAGGCACTACCACTACTAATTCTAGCGAGAAGCAGTGACTATGAAGTTGAGAGTATGAGTTATTGTATGAACTATGAAGTTCTAATAGAATCTTTATGAAGTTGGTTACAGATCTCCATGGGCGGTGGCAACTTACCACTGGCTGAACTGCATGGTCGTTTGCTACTTCAGTCTTATAAACAGCAAACTTAAAATACTTTTTAAGTTATTGTCCATTCCTTGTGTCACAGTTAAATTTCCTAGGCGAGCTATGAGATGGAAAACAGTATTGCCGTTACGAAAAACGTTACGCTTGGACGTTTCTTTCTTTATATATACCTAACGGTAAGGCAATGGGCTACCTGATGGAAAGTAGTCAGCGTCGCCTGGATATTTACAACACCAGAGTCACCAATGCATCGCTGGCTTTGTAGGTGAGATCTATTTGCACCTTTTTTGAAGTGCCCCATGTCATAGTGCTCCTGAAGTACATCAGGGAGAAGCTCTTTCTACATCTTGCACGGAGAAGGTTGGAGCGTTACGGAAACGTTTCCATAACGCTCCACCCCTAAATGTATTTGATATAGATAAACTAATCGACTAATAGATAATCTCTATCATATCTATAAAATGATAACGATTAAATATCATTACTGCAACGTAACGCCCCAGCGTAAACGTTTCCGTTACGCCAATACTTTTAAATAAAATCATTCCAAATAATTTATTAAAATTGTTTGTATTTATTTTTTTAAAATAACTCTATATCTATATACTCATACACAGTATACATATAGCTCATGGAAAACGAAACGATGAGGCGAGTTCCATAATTTTTGTTCACCCAAGTGCTCAACGCCTAAATTTTTCACTTAAAATCGCTCATTACCGTTTAAAAATTCAGAACACCCTGTACACCAAGACTCACCGTGCCGCGTTAGTTCCGCGCAGCCCCTTCTCAAGACGACACGTAACCGTAACTACCAGTCCATGTTCAGCCACCGTCGTGTTAAACAATAACTAAAAACGATCTAAAAATATTCTGACAGCTCTAAAAGGAACAGATAAAATTGATTTAACGCTCACGCTTAGCACCGGCTTCCGCTTTGTTATAGTGGGTGTTGTTTTTTGTGATTTTTTTATTTATTTTTGTGTTTTTGTTGTAATATTAAAATTAATGCTTGTTTTAAACGTTTTGAAATCATCTGAGTTAAAAAAATAATAACATTGAAACTCGTTTATTAACAGCATTGAAATCAAACATTTATCTACTTAAAATTAGTTCTAAAAATATTAAACTGTAGATTTAAAACTATTTTATCTATATTAATATGCATATCATTAGATACTGAATATAAAAAGTTATATATTTATTTATGAAAACGAAAGTTTATTCTAATGATTTTCTGTATGTGTGTATTTATATCAGTATATATTTATTGAAGTGTGCGTTCATATATTCTTTCCAAAAACATAGTATCGAGTATTAGTGATTTTTTAACATTTTGAAGTGTCTTCTTTAGAATCTTTGTGGTTTGAAACTCTATGAAACGAAAATGCGTCACGATAAGAAACAAACATGTATAGGATGAAGTCAGATATAATCAGATAGAATACATTAAATACTATTTTCGGTGTTCTGATTGTGCGATTCGTAGTTTAAAATATTTTTATTACAAATTATTTATTATTATTAAATTTCACATCTGCCGTGAGTGAATTGCTCACACACACACATTTTTAATCGCGTCTGTCTGTCTATCAAAATTATTTACTTTATCTTTGTGCATTTTCTCTTGTGAAGGATTATCATATTGAGTGAGCTCTCGATTCAAGCGACTTTAATTCCAAATAAAGCATAATTTTTAAACAGATAAACATAAATATTTAATTCACTTATCTACGTATTAATAATACACTTATTTTAACAGTGAATGAAAACGTAAAAAATATATGTCTTAAAAAAAATCTCTAAACGCACATTAAGAATATGAATCTGTGAAATTCAAAAAAAAAACTTAAAAATTCTCAAAACGCACGGTAAGAAAATGAACCTGTGAAATTCAAAAAAATAATTTATGGAAATCGCATTTTGGGGAGATAACGTGTTATTAAAGGGACATAACATTTGTTTGTCCTTTTCCATCACGAAATCGTCACTAATTCGCTAAATAGACTACGTTAGTGGCTTTATGTTTACAACCCTTTATCCCACTGCTGGGCACGGGTCTGTCATAATGAGAGTTACGGGCCATAGTCCACCGCTGACCAAATGCAATGAGTAGATTTCACAACACCTTTGAGAACTTTTTACAGAACTCTCTTTTTACAGTGTGTAGATTTCCTCACGATATGTTCCGGTGAAATAGTGATAATAATTTTTTATATGCAAATAATTTTAGAAAAATCAGTTGTGTTGTGATTGGGACCTCGGACCCTCGATTGAGAGGTCGAATTTCAATATTTTTTTTTAAGATCTCTCAGGTGTGGGTTTCCTGACGATGTTTTCCTTCGCCGTAAAGTTGAAGTGATAAATAATTTACACTTGTATATTATATTCATAGTGATAGTTCCAAGTATTTAATTCAATTTGCCGAAATTTTGTGTCACTTTCGTTCTCTATGTGAAATGGGTGTCTACCAATCCGCACTTGGACAACGCTGGACTATGCCCTAAGCCTTGGAACCCATGCCTAGGACAGTAATGGGTTGACGACGAGTATTTCAAAGTTTTGATTGCTTCGTAGCAATCGACTGTCGGTGAAGGTCGGTTATTTTTAAAGAAATTGCCGAACCACAAATTATTCAAAAGAGTAGATAGGCACGGAAAATAGTCAAGGAAACCCTAAACAAATATAAGTGCGCGAATTTGGTAACAAAATTCGTAGGTGAAAATATTTCAACCAAAAATTTCATAAAAGCTAGAGAGCACTCGATTGTCAGCTCCATTAGTGAAACCGAAATAGATTTAATAAAATTTCGTTTATTGAGGAATACAGGTATAGAAAATGTTTTTGCATATAAGCTATAAATTTGATTCCTCTATATTCCCGGCACATGGGCATACAATATATACAAATTTTGAAAAAAAAACCCCCGATTTTGAAACATTCTTCATTGGTGCTCCGCTTCTGTTGGTCTTAGCGTGATGATATACAGCCTATAGCCTTCCTCGATAAATGGGCTATCTAACACCGAAATAATTTTTCAAATCGGACCAGTAGTTCCTGAGATTAGCGCGTTCAAACAAACAAACAAACTCTTCAGCTTTATAATATTAGTATAGATTATTATATTATATAATATTACATTATATTTATTTAACAAATTAATATAATAAAAATAAAAATTGAATGTCAAATATAAAAATATGAATACTATTACGATACCTTATGTCTGTATGATTTGATATCTCGGATGTTATATTAAATTTTTCGTATCAGCTTACATTACGATCGATAGTTAGAATATAGTTTATGTTGAGATATTTTATAAAGTTGATATTGTTCTGCTCTGTTTAATATTAATATTTAGGACATAGTTATGTTACAATAATTTAAATAGTTTAATATTTATTTTAATAATAACACAGTATGTCACGCAGTGCCCGCTTGCTAACACACTTTATCATACTATAAATCACCTTTTAGATGCTTTTAACAAAGATATTATATATGTCTAAGTAACGTCAGTAAACTATTAAATTGATTTTGATTAAAAAAAACTTCATGATTGTATTGCAGTAAGTAAAGAACTCTTTGTGGTTCGACTCCGGAAGCACCACCGTCACACTTATTTCTGCCTAATTACAGCAGTGCGCTGTTGTGTTCTGGTTTGAAGGGTGTGGTAAGGGAGACATACTTTTCCGAGGCATTCCATCTTAGTCTTCAGAGGTAGCAACGCATCTGTGGCTAACCCTGAGACTTTGCTCTTACATAGGGTTGATTACAGATGTCCATGGGCAGCAGTAGCCACTTACCATCAGGTGGGCTGCATGCTCGTTTGCTACTTCCATATTAAAAAAAAAAAAACTTACTTTTGAAGTGAAATTTCTTGAGAATCGTGTTGTAAAACTCGTTCAGTTACAAGATTTCAGACAAACATAAATTGCAAGCTAAATAAAAGCTTGTAAAAAACAAATAAACTTAAACTGAAAAAACTTGAGCACTACTATCATGAACGATATAAACAGATAAATTACTATACGGCGTATTGATACCTATTTGTACCAGATAATCATAGAAATACCAAAGCGTTTCACATTTTAGTATGTAACTGGTTCTCACTCAGTCTCGCTGTGACCACGATCGAATGTGTGGACAACAGCAAAAAGGTATTTCAAAATCCGCCAAGTGCGATCTATAAAAAACGGCAACATCACGTTGTATGGGAACCCCCTAAAATGTTATAGCATCGACAAAAATACATCATCTATGAAAATTTCAACTGTCTAGCTATCACATTTTATGAGATACAGCCTGACAGACATACGAATAGTTTGACAGCTGAGTCTTTGTCATAGGGTTCCGTTTTCACTCTTTGTGTGCGGGACCCTAAAAACCATATCGTGAGTACTAGTTACATATTAAAATATATAAATTCCGCGATTATATGAGTTTAAAATAATATAACATTTTAGTAAACTTTTTTGATATTTACGACTATCTAGACATTATGATATCTTTGTTCTAAATGAAGGTCGGACGCTTTATTCTACTTACAACTTTAACTTTATATGCCTTTTTCATATGCCTTTATAAAGGACAGAACTCGTTTACACTTTAAAGTCATGTTTTACAACAAAATGTTCGTTTTATTACTTTGGGTAATATATTTCATCTGGGAAATACACAGTTCACGTGTAATGAATAATGAAGTACCAGTGTCATAAATAAAAGGTACATAAACACTCTTATCTAAAGGCAATGTGTGTAAAAATTCAGACTAAATTGATTGACAGTTTCGCCGTGACCACGATCCATGTAACTGGGTCGAAATATCGGCAAAAAGAAATTCAAAACCGCATATCGTGAGTACTCGTAACGTATTAAAATGTATCAATTCCGCGATAATACTAGTCTAAAATCATAAATTGACTTGTTTTGGAGTTTTGAAATAGTTTATGAAAATCAGTTTCAAATACGACGGGATAAATAAGGAAGCTATTTGAATCATTCATGTCCTTCTTCTTAACTAATTTTTCTTACAGTACCTTTTCATACCAATAGTATTTTGGTTTTGAAATGTTTGAAAGTAAATTGTTTAGTAGGATAAAGTTTGTCCAATCTAAAGAAGCAGTGGGTGTCGACAATATATTAATTTAAATATAATTGAAAGTGCAAAATATGTCTATATTTTATATTTTTAATAAATTGTCGATAACCTCTAATGGGAGCGTTTATAGACAGGACAAAAAGCAAAAATTATATGTGTTATTTCTTGTATTTATACTAAGAAACTAAAACTTCTCGTTGACACTATCAAAATTGAATATTTAAAATGATTGCTATAATAATATAGTTTTACCATAACGTAAGAAAATTTATGAATCCGAAATTTTAATTCTTATAAATATTTGAAGTGAAATATGAAACGAAAATGCATTAGGAAAGCAGTTGTTGGCGCTACAACTAGATGGCGCTGTACCTCTTTCTGAATCACGCTAATGATTTTAAGCCGGGAAATGTCCTTTGAAAAACCCATCTTTAAACTTTAATTAGTTGAAAATCCGGCTTCGCTAGATATTTTTGTAATTATAATCAACTAAAGGCTATTAGGTACCTTAGTCTTAGAAGCAGATACTAGTAAAAGCTGCCAGTTCGCTAGACGCCACCAGTTTTAGTAGCCAGTTTACAGTTTAATATACTGGTCCCAGTGCTAGCGACACCCAAATTTAAATTCCGGGCATATTTATACGAACCTACACACGTTTCCAATAACGCGGCGGCGTGATGCAGAAATGCGAGGTAAAATGTTGTAATGTTGTATAAAATATCAAACCTATGTAAGGTAAATAACGCCGCTAGATAGCATGTTTATCCTATTATTACGTGAATCGGCTTTAAGGAATTTAAGATGGCATCCGAGTGGCCAATATAGCGACTATTTGCACCATTAGAATTTAACAAAATACTCGCTAATCCGAATTTTGCGGATATATGTTGTCGATTCGAAATCAATATTTTTTTATGTTTTATTATTAAAGTAAGGTTTCAATCAAGTCTACCGTACCCCTTGACGGAATTATTTATATAGATATTCAATGTACTTTACGACCACTACTTAGATTTACAAATTACCTTGTCTATATACGCTCGTATCTGTCAAACTATGCTTATTTTTTTAACCATACTATATGTAAGTAACAACGCGCTAAAAATGCAGGAATATATTCATTACGTTAATTACTTATCATAATTTTGTTAATTTCAATAGCCATTTAATAAATAATCTAATATGACCATCTACCACCAGCAATCTAGATAGAAAACTATTTTAAACTCTTAGAATATATCATTTTGTTTATAAAATAGCAATCATATATAATTATTAATTAATTTTAATGTAACAAAATATTAATTAATTCATTTTACAATTATAAATATATAAACTTATATATACAATTTTAGTTACACAATGTTAGTTACCTTACTCCTCCGAAACGGCTTTACCGATTTTTACCTAATTTTATATGCATATTCAGTACGTCTGAGAATCGGCTACTATCTATTTTTCACACCTATTATTAACATTATATTAAATTTTTTTTAATTTTTGGACAAAACATTTTGTTTTTATTTTTCTGTAATGTGCCATTAAAAATACATACAACCCTAAATTTTTACCCTTTTATCACCAACCCCTATTTTGTAATAGCCATTTTAGTAATTTAATCATTTATATGACAAAACAACGTTTGCCGGGTCAGCTAGTAACTTATAAAATAGCTGGATTTACTTAAACGCACTTAATTATATCTCCGTTAGTTTAATAATAGTAGATATTTAATTTTCTAGATATTAAAAAGGCCTTTAAAAAGGACATTTAAAAACAGTTTCCAATAATTTCTTTAAAATATTATTAATAATGTTGCTATATGTAAATTAAACTGAAAATTAAACTTTTTCAAATTTGTTACGTGATACGTATTTTTTCTTTGTCAAAAATATGTATTTATTAGATTGAGCCAGATAATTACTTTATTCTGATTATATGTTTAAGGTAAATTTAATTTTTGAAATATCTGAAGATAATTTTTTTCCTGTCACTACTTTCATTCCTTCCTGACCTGTAAAAGTTTTCGGGATCCATCCTACATTCTTCTGGAACGTACATTACACCAAAATTAGTAAAAAAAAAATGTTGCTTAGTTAAAATTCTTTATTTGTAAAATTCTAAAATAATAATTGTTTCAACCAATCCAAGTGACTTAGTAACAAGAACAAATACTAAGTAATCAATCACTTAGATTGAACTCAAAATTTTGAAAATTTTTTTGAAATTCTTGAAACTACTAACTTAGTCTATCGTCTAGTGAATTATGTGACTATTTGGCGACAGAAAAGGACAAACATAAATGTAACGTCCATTCAATAAGCGCGCTTTAAACTCCCCACACTTTTGATACTTCCACAAAATTTGTTACTCTTTGCCTGGTCCTTTTTATTCTCATGCGATATTGTGAATTATTTTCCATTTTTTGAATACACGAGGGATTGGCGTAGCCTGGGTGCTTGCCGCAAGGGTCTTAAAAATTTAAGTCTCTGACACCGGTGTTTCTGCAATTCCTTGACTAAGAAAAAAATGGCCGCCAAATCCAAATAGTCTCTGATACTGGTTACTCTGCAATTTCATGCCAAAAAAAGTTCGCGAAATCCAAATAGTCTCTGACACCGGTGTCTTTGCAATGTCATGACAAAAAAAGTTCGGCAAATCTAAATATTTTGCCGCCCCCTAAATATGCCTACGTTTCTACAAAAAAATATCCAAAATATCAAAAAATACCAGTCCCAAAACGTGCCTATGTCCGTCTCTGACCTCCCCCCCCCAACTCCTCCCCTAGCTGGCTACGCTACAGGTGTGAAGTTTTATATTGATCTCATTATATTTAAGTGCTTATTTGAACCAACGCAGTGCAGAATAATAGACCTTTGTATCAAGGTCATATATCGGACGTCGGATCATGTGCAACGTTACTCGCCGAACACTAACGAATATCCACGAATATAATGTAATAACCTTTTTGCAAGTACTAGGTACTCCCTACATGCTCGTCCAATTTCTAAGCGTGATCTGTGATTTGTGCGCATTGATTACATATTCGTCATTGTTCAGCGAATTGTCCGCGAATATCTAAATGTTACTTATTACTAAATCCACAAGAAAATGTCAGAAGAAAACGTCAAAATACGAGGTAACCCAACGACACAACCGTTTTTAAGGAACATGATCAAACCTAAACGAGTTTTATCGGAAATTTATTAATTTTAATTATGAAATATAAATATATATATATCGAACATTTTATGAAGGCTTTTTGTGAAAAATGTTATAAACAATTCTTGAACTCATAGTGAACAGCTAGAATCATATTTAATTGTATAAAATCATAAGTGCGAATATTAGTAAATATAACGTTATGGCTTAGACACATCACGACAATCATCTTTTGTTTACTACCGCAGTGACGTCATCAAATTACCGAATAACGTGTTTGTATGTCATATTTTTTCACTTTTGTAACTTTTTGCCAAATTTTCTAAGACGTAATTTTTTACGTCTAAAAACGTAGTTTTTACGTTTAGTCTAGATTTTTGTGCGTTAATTTAAAGCTCCTTAATTGTTTCTTCGACGTATCAACGGTAGAACGAGTATACGCTTTAACGTAATGTTTTTTTTTTCACACTCATAGTGTGAGGCACTAGGTTTTTCTCCTGTGTCCCACCACATGGACAAACAAAGACGAATACACAAACACCCAGACCCAGAATAGAATCTAAACTCATCATTCAGATGTCTTGTCTGGCCGGGATTTGAATCCGGAACCCATTGCGTGTCAGACCGGTATAGTGACCGCTTCGCCACGCGGGTCGTCAAGTCTGGTTCGACCTCTCCGGCACCACCGCCACATCTATATCTGACGTGAAGCAGTTCTTGCGTGAGGTGGAAGGTTGTGGTTGCCGGCTCACTTATATATAAAGCGACTTTAGTTAGTCGCTTTATATATAAGTGAGCCGGTAGACTTTAGTCTCGGAAGTAACAGCTAGAACCACTGTTCCATGTGAAGTTGCTTACAGATGTCCATACGGCAGTAACCACTTACCATCAGGTGGACTGTATGCTCGTTTATTACTTCAATCTGATAAAAAAACCCGTTTAAAGATTCACTCTACAGTGTTTGTACGCATATTTGCAGAACAAATTTACAAACGCATTGATTAAACCTTGTACAATAATATTATTTGAAACATTACAGGCATTTATGTAAAAGGAAATGGTTACAATAATTATTTATCGAAGCAAAATAATGTGACTTCTGAGAATTGTCACTTTTGAAAATGACAAAGTTTTTGAGTTGTTGTTAAAATTGTGACTTATTTATGGCAATAACTAACAAAACAATTACTAAATATTTTTGCAATTTGACATTAAGTATGTAATTTTGAAATGACCTGTGAATTATTCAAATGGCCTAATGATCAATTTTTGAAGTTATGTCCTTAATAAAATTTTGTCTCGTATCCTGTGTCTATGGTTAGGTCGCCATTTTGCCAAGTTAACGATAGACGATATATAAACTAATAGATATAGACGATAGACTAATAGATATATTCGATGACTTTGTTCAGTTCTTTCTTTTATTAAAAACGGACATTAAGTCTCGGTGTAAACGTACGGTTACATGGTTTTTCTCGATAATTCTCCATATTCTTTTCCAATAACAATCCACTTCTCTCATAAGTTTTTGACAATGCGCACACGTTTTCCGAACGATAACAGTCTGTCATTCGGTTCAAAAACGTATGTTTGGGTCAGAAGATCGCAAATATCACACGGAATTCTGAACTATACGTTTACGAGTTCATTTTGTTTCCTAAAACAATCATTATTTGATTTTGCCCATACATTGCAGTGTAGACTCCACGTCTTCTTTTCGTTTTTGGCCATACCTGGCAATTTATTTATTTATTTAAATAAATTACGTTAATTTCACACGAAATCATAAAATAATCACAAATACTTCAGGAGATCGCAAATGTCACACGGAATTCTGAACTGTACCCTAACCAGTGGCGTAGGGCTAAACGTAGTGCCCCGGGGCCCCTTAGACTTATAAACTAAAATGAACTATTGATAATTTCTCCCACATTCGGAATATAAATAGATAGAGTATTTGGGGCCCAGGGAGATAGTTTAGGGACCCAGCTGCGCCATTGATTCTAACAACTTTATTTTGTTTCCTCAAATCATTGTTTGTTTTGGCTAATACATTGCAATGTACATTCTTCTTGTTTTCATTTTAGGCCATATCTTGCACTGTACTTTGAAATGATGGGCAAAAACATAAACAATGATTGTTTTAAGGAAATATAATAAATTCGTACTTAGGGCACTAAATGTTACTGTAAATTTCCGAATGTGCGCTAAGGGCAAAGCTATTATGCTAACAACATGTCCATATTTGCAAAGTGGTCATTAGACCGAGAAGGCATTACGCAAAAAAAAAATATCGTGACCATAGACAGTGTTGCCAACTTGGGAGTTCTCCCTAAGTTTAGGGTTTTTTCATTTAGGTAGATTTTTAGGAGATAAAAGTTATGGGGGGTATTTTCAGGGGGATAAAATGAGGAGTTTATAGCGAGATTATCTCATCTGGTAACGTTTTTTTCGTCGTCAAATTGTGGAAATACCTTCTTTTTATTTTGACTATTTAGTCCGGGCTATTTTTTTAATCGACTTCCCAAATGAAGAGAAGTTCTATTCGTCACGTATATTTTTGTTTTTATCGTCAAATTTCGGATATATGCTCAAAATTACCAAACTAAAAGTCGTACAATATTGTATCACGTCACTGTCAGAAAATACAGAACACATTAAAACTTTATAAAACATAAAATGTATTTTGACATAAGACGATTTCTTCCGCCATTTTGTAGTGAATTTAGTTTTAAATTCGACTTCCATTTGTTATTAAAAGTTGCACGCGTAAAATCATCGCTTTATATATTTTCACCAAAAACATTAATGGTGAATATGTTAAAAATGCTTAATTGTGTCCATTATTTTTACTGATTATTTGAGGTACGCTACATATATTTATAAGGTAGGTGACACACTATTCATTCTGACCATAGATAACAAAATGGCGTATTGACCGCCTTACGCACTACACACAGCAAATCCAAACAAATAGTCAAAATACACAAAAAAGACAACAATTTTTTGCCGTTACTCGACTTATACTTTACAAAACACAATAGGACTTAAAATAATTTAAAAAATCATCTTAGGGTTTACGAAAATACGACAACTGATTTCTTGGAATAGTAAGTCGATATAACTTAAATTAAAATCAGTGAAAGAAGCATAATATTAAAATGTTTCTCAAAACAATTGCAATGATATTCATGGCGGGATGGCTGGCTGTATCCATCGACGCCTTTGGCATATCTTCGTTCGGAAAAGCGCATACCGAGCCGCCAAAACCAACCACCACGACGCCATCACCGGGTAAGATATTTGAAAATCGGTGTTGTTGCTTATACATCAGAATAAAAAACCATAGACACGCAAAAGCAATGCACTAATAAGCGCCTTAAACGGGTGGCTGGATGTCATTGTTTCCTAGTCGGAAGTTCGACGCCATTTTGTTTCAGATAAACGGCGGGAAATGTTTTTTTTTGGGAAGTGAAGATTTTTGATTGTATACATCCATTAGGTACTCTTTACATAAAATCTACACCACATCTTGATCCGAAATATTTACTTTTAAAATCCAGATAACACATGTGTACCTCCAAAATAAAACGTTTAGTTAATAAAAATGATTACGGTGAAAATATTTAGCATTTTTAGCGCGTTAAAAAATTGTAAAATTGTACATCTCTTCACAATGTTGGTTCGAAATTAAGTTGTAGAGTCTAGAATTATTTTTTTAATTTATCCAAAATTGGCACGTTTTGTCTTTGAAAAATACTTAAACTCACTCAAATTTAAAACATACACGAGAAGAGAATGTGGTATTTCGTAGGATTATTTTTTCTATTTTATTCATTTAAATAGAAATATTCATCGATACATCCTCTGACAAGAATATTAGGAAAATTAAGATTTAAAATCTTTTATATATGATCTTTGCAAAATATTATATTGAAACAATTTAGACTTATGTATTTTGTGTTCAATTAAAATAAAAAACATCTTACCAAACACCACAGACGAAAAAATTTGAGCGAGTTTGCAACCAACATCTGGGTACAAAAAAAAAGAAAAAAAAACAAGAGACGCTTGTCAAAAATGCGTGTGTTTTGGCGTATCGAGATGTGGTGCAGACGGCAGGCAGCGGCGGCCATCTTGCCCCTCCTGTTGGTGGGCTGGCTGACTGGGGAATCGTCCGAGGCCTTGACGACGTTCGGAAAAAGTAACACCCAACCACCGAAAGAGGTCGCGCCAACCGCGCCGCCAGGTAAGTGCCACAGATAACATATTATTGTCATCAAAAGCTAAACAGATATTTGTCATTTT
>MOOZ01002251.1:58658-68873 GCA_002930495.1 Cecropterus lyciades
CTATTTCTGCCTCATAACAGCAGTGTTATGCGCTGCTGTGTTCTGGTCTGAAGGGTGTGGTAAGGGAGACACATACTTTTCCGAGGCATTCCATCTCAGTCCTCAGGGGTAGCAACGCATCTGTGGCTAACCTTAGGTGAGACTTTGATCTAATCTAGGGTTGATTGCAGATGTCCATGGGCGGCAGTAGCGACTTACTATCAGGAGGACTGCATGCTCGTTAGCTACTCCCATACTATATAAAAAAAAAAAACTAAGGCCACAGCTCGATGTAAATAAAGCATCTGTCGCTTCAAGAACACGCGCATCGAATAAGTAAATTTGTAAGAAAGTTGAGATCCGTATCCGTATACGCGGATCTAGACACCAATGATCCCTATTCGTATCCGTATCCGCGGATCTCGACACCAATGGTCCCTATTCGTATCCGTATCCGCGGATCTAGACACCAATGATCCCTATTCGTATCCGTATCCGCGGATCTAGACACCAATGGCCCCCATTCGTATCCGTATCCGCGGATCTAGACACCAATGGTCCCTATTCGTATCCGTATCCGCGGATCTAGACACCAATGGTCCCTATTCGTATCCGTATCCGAGGATCAATTATTTTAACGATCTGCCACATCTTTACTTATAACACCAAAACGTTGTTTTAGGCTAAAATAGGCAGTATTTAGGGTTCCGTACGCTAAGGGTAAAAACAGGACCCTATTACTAAGACTCCGCTGTCCGTCTGTCTGTCTGTCACCAGGCTGTATCTCATGAACCGTGATAGCTGGACAGTTGGAATATACACAGACGATGTATTTCTGTTGCCACTACAACAACAAGCCCTGAAAACAGAATAAAATAAACATTTAAAGGGGTCTCCCATACAATTAACTTTTTTTTTTCGTTTTTTTATGGATAATGGTATGGAACGCTTAGTGCGCGAGTCCGACTCTCACTTGACCCTTTTTTCTATATTACTAAGACGCTATAATATGATTATTATTACATTTTATGGCTCCTTAATATTAGAGGTGAAGCTAAATTGGTCATGATACCATATTATGTGGAAACGCGTGTAAATTAACTGTCCGAGCCGCGAGAGGTCAACTTAAAGTGGAAGCCGGAAGGTATAAATCTTTAACTGAACCTTGCTTCCGAACGCTATCTAACAACGCCATCTAGCGAGAAGTAGGTGAAGGTGACTTTGCATACTCGCTCAATGTTTTATTACCTGAAGTTCCTACCAGTGTTTCGCTACGGGACGTAAAAATAGTCGCCATCTTTAAATAGTGCAAAATTTCTAAATTAAAAGTAGCCTATAAGTTGACCAGGTAAATAAGCTACATCCATGCAAAATTTCATGCAAATCGGACCAGCGGTTTTTGCGTGGTTGAGTGCGAAAGACACACACCATTTCATTATCATATATTAGTAGAGATAAAATTTTCGTTGCTATAAAAACCAGGTGGTTGAAACAGTTTTTTTTTTTATAGTATGGAAGTAGCATAGCATAAACGAGCATGCAGCCCACCTGATGGTAAGTGGCTACTGCCGCCCATGGACATCTGTTATCAACCCTAGGTAAGATCAAAGGCTCACCTAAGGTTAGCCACAGATGCGTTGTTATCCCTGAGGACTAAGATGGAATGCCTCGGAAAAGTATCTCTCCCTTACCACACCCTTCAGACCAGAACACAACAGCGCATAACATTGCTGTTATTAGGCAGAAATAGGTGTGGCGGTGGTGCTTCCGGAGTCGAACCACAAAGAATTCTACCACCTTCAACGTTTAGTTCAGGAGTACCTAAAGTGTGCGCCGCGACACCCTGGTGCTCCGTAGAAAGGACAGAGGGGCGCCGTGAGTTACATTAATTTGACTGAGAAGTTATTCTACTTATTTGACGACCCGCGTGACGTAGCGGTCACCATACCGGTCTGACACGCAGTGGGTCCTGGGATCGATCCCCGGACAGGCAGAATCTAACTGATGAGTTTAGATTTCTGTTCTGGGTCTGTGTGTTTGTGTATTCGTCTTTGTGTAACCATGGCACCCATGACATCGGACAAAATCCTAGTGTGGGGCTATGAGTGTAGAAAGCGTGTTTTTTTTTATTTAATTTTTGTTTTTCTTAATTTATCTTATTTTCCATTTCAATTCTAAATTGTCATAAATATAATATTAAAGATTATATATAGTGTATTGTATTATATAGTATTTATATTGTAGGTTCCTATTTTTTTCCACTACATCTATATCAAATAGCTAGGGTAGAGCGCCGTGACAATTCTAAACTCGTAAGTGCGCCGACGGCTGTAAAACATTGGGAACCCATGGTTTAGTGTGACCGGGGAGGTACCACCTATTTCTGGTGTTAAGCAGTTTTTGCGTTTCGGTGGAATTGGGTTGCCGCCTCACTTTAGTCTATCTCAGTTCTCGGGAGTAGCAACGCATCTGTGATTGACTTCAGATAGAATCTCTGTTCTATAAGAAGTTGCTTACTGACGTCCATGGGCGGCAGTAACCACTTACCACCAGTTGGACTGCATGCTCGTTTGCTACTTCGATCTTATATATAAAATATATATATATACGGTTTACGGTTTAAGACATTTATTTTCTCACAAGATTTACGATTATTACGGTTATATATATTTTCAAAATATATGTTTATTTTAAAATGCAGAAGACTTTATCAAGATAAGTTTTTAAAGTCTCCTCCACCCTCTATAATAGACCACTTTTAGAGTTAACTCGTTAACAGTTAATAGACACGCAGTTTCCCCCGGGTTCAATAAATGATAATAATAAAAATAAAATTCATTCATTGCCACGATAAAAAATACACAAAAATATTTGGAAAAAACAAAAAATAAATAGAATAAAAAGAGACAACAAAAAAAAACATATTACACATTACACAATTACCACATTACAACATTACACAAAACCATAAATGTATATTAATTATGAGCAAAAGGACGTGTCTCAGCATTGGCTAACATGGGATCATGACCCCATGCAGTGCTGTTTTTCAGACCCGCCCACCTCCCTAAAGGTGATAGATGGGAGCTCACGCAAAGAGTTCCCCGATACTGTACGTGCCTGCGTAGTGTGCATTTATGTGTGCATTTAGGTGTATGTGTGTCTGTTTGTGTGTGTGTAAGTGTGTGTGTGTGTGTAGGTGTGTGTGAAAGTGTGTGTTTATACATATAGGCGTATAACTGAGTTTACTTCTGAACGAAAAACTGCTTTAGGTCAAGAGACTTCCAGTACGCGTAGTTTAGTGTCTCCGCAGCAAGCTGTCTTTTCAATAACGCTGATTTGTATATCGATTTAAAGCATCCATTACTCATATAATAAAGAGTTATATATTATTTTTGGAAGATCCACTGGACATGATATCTGTAAGCAACTAAATTTAAAACAGAGTTTCCATCTGAAGTCGATCACGGATGCGTTGCTACTCCCGAGGAGTAAGATAATCGCCTCGCATATAAGTGAGTCAATCATACTTCTAATTCAGGCAAGAACTGCTGCACGCTAGAAATAGGTATGACGGTGATACCTCCCCGGTCGAACCATACTTCTACCTTCTTATTACTATTCAGTTTTAAATATTCACTCGTGGCATTTTTCCTTGAAGCTTAAGCAAAATACATACTAATTATAAACAATTGCCGGATATATGCAAATTGTGGAGTCCTGAGAATTTCATGAAAAAACCGACCAAGTGCGAGTCGGACACGCGCACGAGAAAATTATGAAATCACGTTTGTTTTATGGAAGCCCCCCTTAAGAATTTATTTAATTTTATGAAACATCTATAGGCGCACGTAAACCTGATTGTTGGCGTGGCGATCGCCACACCATATTTATTATAGCGACATCTGTTATACATTTTCGTAACTATTAAGTATCGAATAAAACCAAAAGAAAGCGGGCTGCGGTGTTAGTGCGGGATACTGATACTAGATGGCGTTATTTTCATTATGCTATATATTAAGTTCCTGTCGCAATCTTGTCTTTTATGCATAATACTTGTATGAACACGATGTTTTACCTCTTCCAGGCGTTCCGTGACGGCTAGTTTGTTGTTGTAGCGACAAGAGAAATACATCATCTGTGAAAATTTTTACTTTAGCTATCACGGTTCAGGAGATACAGCCTGGTGACAAACAGACTGACGGCGCGGTCTTAGTAATAGGGTCCCGTTTTTACCCTTTGAGTAAAAACGGGAGTATTGATGGTGGTAGAACTCTTATGGTTCGACTCCGGAAGCATCACCGCCCCACCTTGTTCTGCCTCATAACAGCAGTGCTATGCGCTGCTGTGTTCTGGTCTGAAGGGTGTGGTAGGGGAGACATACTTATCCAAGGCGTTCAAACTTTGTCCTCAGTAGCAACGCATCTGTGGCCAATCTCAGGTAAGATAGATCTTATCTGGGGTTGCTTACAGATGTCTATGAGCGACAGTTGCCACTTACCATCAGGTGGACTGCATGCTCGTGTACTACTTCAATATTACAAAAAGAAGTCACCGGCATCTACGCCGAAACGTAATGACCGTACCATCTTTAAAATACTTTCACAAAACCTCCAAGTTAACATAGAACTGAATCAATACGTAATGGCCGTCAAAAAACATTTCGCAAGTACTTTTACCAAAGTTCATCTATAAAAACGCTAGAAGGCTGTATTAACCTTTCTACCTATCAATTATGTTGCCTACGGACTCCCGAATTTGCATACCGTGGCACGCGACTTTTGTATCGAAGACGGTCGAAGTTACTTACTTATAAAACCTTTGTGATTCAACAGTAGGGCGTTAAAATAAACGCGAAAATGTATGCTTTATTTCGTACTTGGAAGAATGTTTTGTGGTTCGAACGTGGAGAGAGAACTGACTGCCCTTAGAATCTCAGCGGTATCTCAGAAAAAGACGATTTAAAACAACGCATTCTACACGCATAGCCCCACATTAGGATTTTCTCCTGCGTTGTGGGTACCATGGACACACAAAGACAAATACATAAACACCCAGACCCAGAACAGAATCTAAACTCATCATTCAGATGTCAGTCTGGCCGAGTATCGAACCCGGAACCCACCGCGTTTCATACCAGTATGGTGACCGCCACGCGTGTCGTCAATTTTTTTTATTTTTTTGACTTCGGATAGCTTAAGAAATTATACACCTTATGATCTGCCGAATGACGATGGTTGGATTAGACTTAAGTTTAAAGTTTGAAGGTGGTAGAGCTCTTTGTGGTTCGACTTTGGAAGCACCACCGCCACACTTATTTCTTCATTATAACAGCATTGTTATGCACTTTTGTGTTCTGGTCTGAAGGGTGTGGTAAGGGAGATAAACTTTTCCGAGGCGTTCCATCTTAGTCCTCGGGGGAAGCAATTCATCTGTGGCTAACCTTAGGTGAGACTTTGATCTTATCTAGGGTCGATTACAGATGTCCATGGGCGGCAGTAGCCACTCACCATCAGGTGGGTTGCATGCTCGTTTGCTATTTCCATACTATAAAAAAAAATCTGATAATAAAGAAATAGGTTTGACGTAATGCCCTCAGAAGCACAAAAGTGTATCCGAGTTTCAACTCAGTCCTCAGGGGTAGCAACGTATGTGTGGCTAGCCTCAGATATGACTGATCTCACCTGGAGTTAATTACAGATGTCCATAGGCGGCAGTGGCCACTTACCCTCAAGTGGGCTGCTCGTTTGCTACTCTCATATTATAAAAAAAACACCGTCAACCTATTTCTGTTATAACAGCATTGTAGCGCTACTGTGTTCTGGTCTGAAAGGTGTGGTAAGGGAGACATACTTATCAGAGTTCCAACTTAATCCTCAGGGCAACTATCGCATCTGTAGCTGATCTCAAATAGGACCTTAATCTTATCTGGGTTGATTACTATGAACAACCTCAGATAAGACTCTGATCTTATCTGGGGTTGATTACAGATGTCAAGGGCAGCAGTAGCCACTTTTTAACAGGTGGACTGGTTACTCGTTTTCTCGATGAAAAGAAAATGCGTTACGAAAGCAGTTGTCGGCGCTACAGCTAGATCACGGCAACTATTTTTTTCATTTTTTGTTTAAAAGTTCATGTTTGGTATATGCGAAGTAAGATATCCAAATATCGGCTGCAGTCATTACTTAATCGATTTTTTATAACGCATCAGTCTAAATACCCTTATGCTCAGAAATATTATTGATATATTATTATTCAGCTTCTGCTGTGTGTTTAGCACTCACACACGCATTTTTTAAATATAATACATATGTAATAGTTGAACTGAAAATGTGGAACTGAAAATATTTTACTAGTACTTATTATGCAAATTATTTTTATATAAAATTAACAATTACTTCCGCTACTCAACAATAGATGGCGCGCTAACCAATTCCGTCTTTGCAGCTCGGCCGTGCTCCCGCCAAGCTGAGTGCGCCGGCATCACCAGTTCTTCGTGCGTGCGGACCCACTACGATCCTGTCACCCGGTGCCTGTGTGGGGACAATCTGCCACCGGTTAATGGGCAATGCGAGGCTCAGACTAAAGGTAAGAAATATCTAGAAATAGATCGATAATCCGACGATAATTTTGAAAGCAATTGTCGTAATAAGGTAGTCCTTTGTACATACTTTTTGAATTTTTTATTTTTATAATAACGTACACAAAAACTTGTAAAATTCAATAAAATAAAGAATAGTTGATTTATCCACTAATAAACCCCCCATAACACAATTTTAAAGGTAAACTCTTTGTGGTTCGATTGTAATGTGGGAGCACCATCACAACATCTATTTGCTACCTAATAAGTAAAAATGGCCGTGTTAAGCATTGCTAGAAAATACTTATCCAAGACGATCCACCTTCGTCTTTAGGGGTAGCAATGCATCTGTAGCGGACCTTAGGTAAGGTATTCTGCGATATTAAAATGAAACACCGCCAATTATGGAATTAAAAATGGCAAAGGTTTCCTATAAGGAGAAATATATCGTCGTTTAAGTTCTAGCACCGCGTAAGTCATTTTTGGAATTTTTTTTGGAGAGACAAAAACCGCAACACGCAACTAAAGTTTCATTTTGTACTTTTAATTTTCCATAATTTAAAGGTATTATTTTGTCGTACCTTGATTCTGTTTGGACAAAACGACCCGTATTTTGATTCCAATGACGATGATTTTCAAAATTTCATTACCGCAAAATTAAAAAATGACTTACGCGGTGCTAGAACTTAAACGACGATATACCGTTCTCTACATCATGTTAGATTGGAGTGGATGAAATTTTACCGTCCCCTATCTAGTAATAATAGCCTAATTCGGCCTCTCAATCCTGGCTCCAGGGTTCGAATCACAAGAGATTTTTTTATTATGATATTTATTTAAGTAACCAGAATCATTAACATTTACCTTATTTACAATGTTTTTTTCATATGATTGTTGATGCAATGATTAATGTATTGGCAATCAAAGCGCTTATTGATCATGGTCAGGATACTGTTGTAGCTCTCCAGGACACGGTGCATCAGAGAGCTGCATTTTTTGCGTACCATCGCGTGAAAACAGTTGACGCGTGCTTCTGCAAACATCCCTGATGTACTACAGTACCTCGGTAGCCCCATTCGCATCCTAAAACCATTATTAACTTGAACCCGAAGAGCATTGTAAGATATTTGGTTTAAGTTGGTCCAAAGGCTAATCGTGTAAAAGGCTGTTGAAATTGCGTTAAATAATGTCTTTTTAACATTAACTGAGCAACGAGCAAACCTGCGGACCAACATATTGACTCTCACTGACAATGCTTTTCGTTCTCTTTCAATATCTTCTTCGTCCTTAAGATCAACGGTAACAATGTGTCCTAAATATGTCAATTGATTCACCCTTTTAAGCATTTTTCCACCTATTTGTAAACTTGAAACATAAGCAGGATAACCACTGGCCCCAAAAACCATGACTTCGCTTTTTTAGCATTATATATCAAGTCACATTTTTTATCATTATATTTTTTATAGTATATTATTATTAATGGTGTGCGCACTAGAAATTAATTAACACTACTTTACGGTGAACGAAAACATCGTGAGAAAACTTACACACCTAAGAGTCCTTTAAAAAAAGTTCTTAAATGTGTGTAAAGTCTATCCATTCGAACTTGGCCAACGCGGTGGATTATGGCCTAAAACTCTCATTCTGTGAGAAGATCCGTGCCCAGCAGTGGGACAATAAGGTTGACGAGATGACATAAGGCCTCGAATGGACTTAAGTTCATAATTTTAGATGGGGATTGGTCTTAAGCTACTTTATGTCCTTTTATCTTTGATCTGAGGCAATAAATCAAAATCTATTACGAAAATATCCAATGATTAATGTATAAATCAGGCTCTATTCTAAGGCTCTATTTTATGAAAATATTTGTATATCACGACACTTAAACAAATGATAAATTGTTTTAATAAATTATTCCAAGACTGTCACTTCGAGCCATTTATTTTATAGGTTTGACCTTTATTTAAATATTCTATAGTAAGAAATAGTACCTGCTATTCAATACTAGATGTCGTGCGTATATATGATCGTATTGTTTGCTTTGATCGCCCTGTTATATTGAAGTTATATGGAGCATCAGGAGAGGGGAAGTATTGGTGGAACTATTTTAGTAACGGTTACGATAAAGCGTTACGTAATGATAATTATTCCGTATAAAAAAACATGATAGCTATTATTTTTACCGCCACACCAATTTCTGCCTCATAACAGCTGTGTTATGCATTACTATGTTGAATCTGAAGGATTTGGGAAGGGCAAGTAGCTAAGGCGCATGCAATCCATCTGATGGTAAGTGACCACTGCCGCCTATAAACATCTGTAATCAACACCAGATAAGATCAGTCTTACCTGAAGTTAGCATCAGACGCGTTACTACTCCCGAGGACTAAGATGGAATGCCTCGGATAAGCATGTCTCCCTTACCACACCCTTCAGACCAGAACACAGCAGCGCATAACACTGCTGTTATTAGGCACAAATAAATAATCTATACTAATATTATAAAGCTAAAGAGTTTGTTTGTTTGTTTGAACGCGCCTATCTTAGGAAGTACTGGTCCGATTTGAAAAATTCTTTCGGTGTTAGATAGCTCATTTATCGAGGAAGGCTATAGGATATATATCATCGTCGAAACTCACGCGGGTGAATCCACGGGGCGCAGCTAGTTGGGTATAAACTTAAAATATAGAAGTAACGTGTCATTCCGCCATTGTGACCTCGCAATTGTGTTCAAGCGACCTTTCTTTTGGTTTATCGTTCATTGTCGCTATTAATATTGCGAGGCACGATTTTTCGTTTGTAATATACATTAAAAGCTCCTTACAAGAATCATAATACATTTATATAATATTACTGTATTTAATTACTTTTATAAAATTATAGTTGCAAATGAACAAGTCTAGGGTTGCCATCTTCAGCAATTAAAATATTTGTAAAAGGAAGACAAAAAGTACAATTAAGTTTTAATTCATTTTCTTTCTTAAATTTTGAAGCTCGAAAGCAGTTGTCAGCGCTACAACTAGATGGCGCTGTACCTCTTTCTGAATCACGCTAACGATTTCGCTTGGTGGCTTGTATAAGAGCTATTACTTTGATATATGTGAAATAAGATTTCCGAATATGGGCTGCAGTGATTCCTTAATCGGTTTCTGAAAACTCAAAATTGTTTATACCCTTATGCTCATAAATAGGCACTCACACGCTTATTTTTGGACTGAGGAAACTTTGAGAAACTTTGAGGAAACTTTGTGCGTAAGGGTGCATAAGGAGTGCGATAAAATAGTATCTAGATAATCTTTAACAACCTGTCTCTGAAAATTGACGAAAATAAAGGTCGCCAAACCTTAATAATAATATTAAACAATACCTTATTTATGTCTTATTTTGACGGAAAGTGCAAAAGAAGGTTAGCTAACCTATGAAATTTTACTACATATGCTTACCCNNTTCCCCCTTTTTTTCAAAAGACTCCGAAATTTGACCACAATCACAAAAACAGGGCCTGTATAAAGATTTTTTCTCGACTCTAATAAGGGAGGGGAGGATCCTAACCTCCTCTTACTCCCCTCCACCTCTTATATTCGTACATGGTGAGTGCCCAGTCATTTTGCCCATGGTCACCTGTGACGTACCCAAACCACGTGACCTATTTTTAT
>MOOZ01002251.1:103274-123533 GCA_002930495.1 Cecropterus lyciades
AGCTATATCGGCGGTTGTTCCTGTGTTTTGGTCTGAAGTATTGTATGGGGCACATACTTATCCGAGGCGTTCCAACTTAGTTCTCAGGGGTAGCAACGCATTTGTGGCTAACTCACACTCTGATCTTATCTGGGGTTGATAACAGTTGTCCATGGGCGGCAGTGCCTCTTAGTATCAGGTGATCTCATCAACCCATTATTATCTCACTTCTGGGCACGGGTCTCTCAGAATGCATGGGTTGCAATATGTGTATAAATAATTGCTGACTTATCACCCCCTCCCCCATGTCATCAAAAATAAGCAAAGCAAAGGCCCCCCCGCCCCCATATAGTGCTTACGTAATACTTGAACGGCCCCTAAGGAATTCTTTGTTCGCGAGTCCGACTCGCACTTGACCGGTTTTTGTATAAAATCGTTTATCACTTTCCTATCATAAGAACCCATTTCCAGCCACATTCAAGAACATATAGAGGTACCAATCGACACATCGAAGATGTCGGAACAGGAACTCCAATTCCACTACTTCAAGATGCACGATGCTGATAATAACAACAAGTTGGATGGCTGTGAGCTGATCAAGTCGCTCATACACTGGCATGGTGAGTATCTCTAGTCACATCGAGTATGATTGGCTCTTTTCGACTATCTTCAGTAATGGCTCGATATCTTCTAATGCCTCCTCTACACTACTCGCGAAGTTGAACGATGTTAGACGAAGTGTAGAAAGCCACTTCGGAGTACCTCGTTAAACTTTACCTCGCCTCGGGCGACTTCCATTTGTTGTCGATCTTTGCGCCCGAGTCAAAGGGCTCGAAGTTGAATGAATGAGTTTATCGCGAAGTTGCACGAGTGTGTAGTGTCGCGCTTCGGACTTTAGCCAAAGTTTCTAGAGTACTTCTCCGAGGAACTTCGCGAGCAGTGTAGAGAAGGCATAAGAGTATCATATTTGATTTGAGTATACTCTTATATACACATCGGCTATGATCGGCTGTAATTGGCTATCTTCGGATGTACGAGGGCGGTCCGATGAGTACTAAGCCTACAAAAGAAATAAGAAAATTTTGGAAAAAATATGCGATTTATTTCTCGATATAGTCGCCTTAATACACTTGACGCAGCGATGCTCTGACTTCTTTAACCCTTCTGATAAAAAGTTTTCTAGAGGTCTGCAAAGTCGGCGTCCATAGCGGCAATAACATCTTCATTCGACTCAAATTTCTGTTCGACGACTGACACTTTCGAATTTGGAAACAAAATGAAGTCGGAGGGGGCCAAGTCTGGGGAGTATGGTGGTTTGGCCAGCAATTCGTAGGCTAAATTCCACCAATTTGGCCGTGGCGACAGCGGTGTGAGCCGGTGCGTTGTCATGGTGGGAGAGCACTTTTTTCTTTGCTAAATGGGCCCGTTCTTTTTTCTATAATTCGGCCCAATAATTCGGTATATTAGAGCCATGTGACCGTTTTACCCTTTTCCAAGTAGTCAATGTAAATCACACCTTGTGAATCCCAGAAAACGGTGGCCATCACCTTTCCGGCCTATAGGAGAGTCTTCGCTTTGTTCGGAGCATGTTCGCCGGATAAAGTCCACTTTTTCCATTGTTCTTTTGTCTCTGGTGTGTACTAGTGGATTCATTTTTCATTGACAATCACAAAATGACGCAGAAACTCCTTCGGATTACGCTTAAACTGCGTCAAACACTGATCTGAAGTGGTCTCACGGTTGCGCTTGTTGTGAGCAAACGCGGCAGCCACCGCGCCGTCAGCTTTCTCATGCCCAAAATTTCATTCAGGATGGAGGAAAGACCGCATACGTGATACCTATGCGGTCTTTTGAAATGCCCACTGTCTCTGATATCTCACCCACCCTCAATTGGAGGTCCAATACTAGATCATGGACTTTTTTAACATTATCCTCCGCGGTAGCCGTTTTTGGGGCACCTGGGCGTGGCTCATCAAAAACCAACGTGCGACAACGTTGAAATTTGTTGAACCAATTTTTAACTATCGCTATCGAAGGAGAAGAGTTACTGTACACAGCATCCAAGCGCTTTTTGATTTCGCTGCGCGATTTCCTTTCCAAAATCAAGAATCGAATCACCGACCAATATTGCTCTTTTACCATTTCTCTAAAATCCGTGGACATAAGGTTTCACACACGATCGAAACAAAACTAATAGTCCTAATTGACTGAAATTTTGATAGTAAGTAATAATTTTAAACGTTATTATTAAACAAACGCTTTCTACACTCATAGCCCCACAGTAGGATTTTCTCCTGTGTCGTGGGTGCCATGGACACACAAAGACGAATACACAAACACCCAGACCGGTCACCATTCCGGTCTGACACGCAGTGGGTCCCGGGTTCGATCCCCGACAGACAGACATCTGAATGATGAGTTAAGATTCTGTTCTGGGTCTGGTTGTTTGTGTATCCTTCTTTGTGTGTCCATAAAATGAAATGAAATATCTTTATTTTGCATAGGCCTACGATGGCACTTACAAATTGTCAATTACAATATATTTTCTTACACTACCACCGGATCGGAACACGACTCCAACTGAGAAGATCCGGCAAGAAACTCAGTGGGTTTATCTTCTTTCCTTTTGAGGAGAGCAATAATAGCTAGCTCCAGTATCTTGCCTTACATTTGACTAAACTAGACGCTTGTTTGGAAAGAAACGCTACACTTTGACATTTAATTAAGTATAGAAATATACATAATTGCTCAGTCCCAGGCTGTCTTGTCTTCATAATCACTGCTTTATACTTATTGAATGACAAATTTCTGATCTCAGCTGGAAGTTTGTTGTAAAAGTGTATACATTGACTCATGAAACCACGACACAAGAGAAAATCCCAGTTTGGGGCTATGAGTGTATTATAAAAAAAGACTGCAACATCGGACACATACATACACAAACACACATATATACATTTATTTTAACGTTTGCTCCGCGCTGAGCGGCTTACGCTTGATCCGAATGTTTCGTGGCCTACGGGTTAGTGTACACAAAATGAAACGAGGCAAAGATCCGAACACAGTCGATTGCAACCCGAAAAATCACTAACTAATGTTTCGGCCCGGCCGAAACCTTTATGTTAATCGAAACCTAGGTTTCGGTCGGTTACTTCTATTTACTAAATACGTCTTTTTCGTTAATTTCCTTATTTATTATTTTTTTTTTAATTCTTTTGTGTACTCTTCTTTATCTTTATTCTTTTCGTTAATTTTCTTAATGGTTATTTTTTATTTAATCTTCTGTGTACTCTTCTTTATTCGTTATTTTATTATTATCTATATTCTTCTTTTATTCTCTTATTTTTTATGTTTTCTTATCTAAACGCTATTGTTTACTTTATTACTATTTTCTTTATTATTAGCGGTTTATTTAACATTTCTAATTAAGTCTGCTATTTATTATTTCTACGAGGTTCTGTTTTACATTTAGTTTTTTTAATTTTTTGGATATTTCGTTTTGTTTTTCAAATGCTTTATTTATGTTGTGTTGTTTTTGAATGTGTGACTAAATGTGAAGACGGGTTGTGTTATTTTGTTAAATATTTCTGTGGTGGACTTACTAGCAGGCTGAGTAGGGCAGCAGTTTAAGGGGTGGCAAATATAATGTGGCATAGATTGCGCGCGTCAGAGGGCTTCATGACACTCGGGTGGCACATCTTGGGGGCGGCAGAATTTGGATCTGGCGATCTTTTCTTTTCAGGGTTCCGTACCCAAACAGTGGAAACGGGATCCTATTACTAAGACTCCGCTAGTCGTCTGTCTGTCACCAGGCTGTATCTAATGAACCGTGTTAGCTCGACAGTTGAAATTTTCACAGATGATGTATTTCTGTTGTCGCTATAACAACAAATACTAAAAACAGAATAAAAGAAATATATAAGGGGGGTTCGCTTACAACAAACGTGATTTTTTTCTCGATATTAATAATGACAACAGGTAGACAACTGAAATAGTCACATAATATTTAGTTCTATAATCAATTTAAAAATAAATAATTACAATAAGATAACTATTTAAGAGAGGTTCCATACAAACAAAGTGGTTTTTTGCCTTTCATTAAAAAAATGTACAGAACGTTTCGTGCGCTAGTCCGACTCGCACTTGGCCGTACATTTTTTTCGCTGACTTAAATTCCTAAATGGGTGGCCACTAATTCAATTTCAGCCACGCCACTGAACAGGGTGGACTACTGGCGTCGAATATGTAAATCCTCCACTGAAATATTTCATATTCCAAATTCATTATTTGTGTGTGTTGTGTGTATATACTAGTCACAAAAATTAAGGGGTCAAAAAAAAATTGAGTGATTTTCAATGAGCTGTCACTCCAAGGTAAATTATCGTACAGCAAAATAAAAAAGGAAATTGTAGCTCCAAGTGTCTAGTTTTTAGATATTACAATGAAATTTTTTGAGTCTAGAAAAAAGATAAAGTACATTAAAAAATCTCATGATTTTTCTCGTAAAAAGAAGGTCTACGGGCTCCATTTTTTCCACATTGTTTCACTTTAATTTGATGACCAATGATGATGAAATTTGATGATTCACTTTACTGACCTTACAATCATTTTCCTCGTAGTTACAGCCCGTTGAAAACCACCCAAAAATTTAGATTTTTTGATGTGAAACATCTGTAGGAGCATGTAAATCTGATTATCGGCGTGGCGATCGCCACACTACATTCTCGGAACTATTCAGTATCGAACAAAACTAAGGTGTTAGTTCGACTTAGTCCGGGGTACTATTCGTAGATGGCGATATTTTCATTATGCTATATTTTTAGTTTCTCTCGCAATCTTGTATTTTATGCATATTACTTGTACGAACACGATGTTTCACATCTGCCAGGTGTGCCGTGACGGCTATTATCTATATCCCATAATATTTGTGACTAGATTACTATTCATGTGTGTTTGTTCGGGTACAGTAGAGCAAGGCCAAGGCCATAAACAAGAACAACCGGGGTCCCCGCCGGTGGGTGAGAAGATCTTTAAGGACGATGAATTGGTGAATCTCATAGATCCTATCCTAAATATGGACGACCACAATCGAGATGGGTACATAGACTACCCGGAGTTTATCAGGGCGCAACAGAAAAACCAGAACAAAGACTCGAACTGATTTTTAAGTCTAAGAGTTACACCTGAGAACGGTTATATAGTAAAAAGAGATGGAAACATTGGTTCATTAGGGTTGCCACCTTATATTGATGTATCATACTTTATTTGGGGGAATTGTGCTTTGTACCTTATGAGAAAAATGGAGTATGAAAACTGCTTTGTTTTGTATGATCTGGATTAAAAAATTTGATGGTAAGTATTTTTGCGTTAAACAAACATTCAATTATTACAAGGTTTCTATAGTCAGCTTACTTAGGGAGTGGTATTTAGATTTAGATAGATTTTAGATTATTTATATTGGCTAATTCTCCCTCATTTGTTGACCTTTTCTTTGCCCGCCAAATTGCAGAGACTAATTTCAATAATTATCCATTCTATCCATCTTAAAAGTTGCCTCAGGGCAAAAAAATATAAAAAAAAATAAGTTTTACTTTATTTTGAAACTACGTACTTTTGTCTACCTTTTATATTTTCTACATTTCAATTGCTGAAGAAGGTGGCAACCCTTTACCCAATATTTCCATCTCTTTCTAACGACATGATTAGAAAAAGACAACAATATCAATGCTCTTTGGTACGTGTGTTGTGTGAATATTTCTATCTTTTTCATTCTTTGGGAATGGATAGAGATAGAAATAATTCTGCCAATATGTTATTTGCTCTACTTGGTCTAGTATAATGCTTAAATACTTTTCAAATAATAGTATTTTTGAGTCTGTAAAATGCAAATAATAACTTATATTCATAACCTTTCCGCACACTCTAAGTTACTAACTAAATATATGGACTAAGACTATTTTCTTATAGGTGACCCCTTGGGGGTCGTTCCTTAATAACGGGGTCGCGAATACTAAAAAAACATTATAAGCTCCAAATATATTTGGAAAACGTTTGGCGATCTGTACTGCAGGAACACAATTATGTCATATTCAATAGACTTGTTTTTTAATTTTGAAATTAAATATATAAAAATGTGTTCATATTGGTATAAACATGCAAAAAAAAAAAAACAATTTTAAGAATAATTACATCTTCATAATTTCATTTGATTACTAAAGCCTTACTCTTTATGGATACCTGCCTTTCATACGACGCGTCCGTTAGTTCTCAGGAGTCTGAAGATATCTACGTTTAGTAGTGGCCATTTACCATAGAAAACCATTACATTATATTTTATTAACATTATTATTAAATGTAATAATTATTTCCATTTTACAGACTCAAATTTACTGACACTAGTTAAATTAATATGAGATTCGAAATATTTTTGATACTGTTATACTCGAAAGCATGTTCGTTGTATGATACTATTTAATACATTTCATAAATTAGTTAAAATTTCCAAAAAATGAGTAAAATATTGTTTGAATAATTATAAATTTAAAGAGAGGTTTACAAAATGATTTTGACGCATAAAGATTCTCTGAAATCGTCTTAGTTCTTAAAATGACATAGGCTATATAATTCTTAAATATGGCGCCTTATAATCAAAAAATGGAAACGAGCTTTTATTAAGGAAACAATATGTATATCAACTTACATCTAAATATAAAAAAAAAATAACTTACTGATTGTGTATATTACTATACGCAAACTTTTAAAAGCGTTAAATTAGATAAATTATTATAAAAACAGGATATCCGACTGCTTAAAACAATTAACTGGAAAGGGAAAAACAATTGTTTGTATTGACAAACAATAATTACAGAAAAAGACTACTAAAATTACCACCGTCAGTAAGTAGTACAAGTAATTGTTTTTTCCCTGTTCAGTTAATTGTTTTTAAGTATGTAGTCCGATATTTTGTTTTTATAATAATTAATTTATTGCTCAGCGCCATTTCTTATTGCATTGTGACATAATTGAACACATTTCCCAACAGACGTTTTAGTACAAGTTTATGTTTCCTCAAACAATTAATATTTACGTTTTCGCCCATACATTTGCATAATAGTATTGGACAACGAGCTTTCACGTATTGATCAATTTTAATAACTCGTATAGATATAAAATTTTAATATTTTGAATTTTTATGATTGATCTGTTTCTACTATCGTGTGCTCAAAATTGTGCTTCCTCTTTGTTTAGGGGTTATCTATATATTACGTCACTAGATTTTTTGGCTTCCGTACCCTAAGGGTAAAAACGGGACCCCATAAGTAAGAATCCGTTGTCCGTCTGTCCGTCGCCAGGCCTCACGAATCGTGAGAGCTATACAGTTGAAATTTCCACAGATGATGTAATTCTGTTGCCGCTGTAACAAATACTAAAAACAGAAGAAAATAAATATTTATTTTTAAATGTTCTACCAGTTTTTGAGAAATGGGGGTGTAATATAACTTTTTTGACCACACTCGACTGTGACGTGTAAAATTCTCACGATGACTGCGGGTCTGTATAATTTAAGGTTTTAAATAAAATTTAATAACATAAGCCTTACAATATGATTTTGCAAATCAGAACAATGAGATAATCTTAGCCCATAGAAGTAGCAACGCTGTGATCGACTTTAGATAGACCCCAACATGGGTTCTATCTAGTCGCCTAAATGTGCCGTCTAGTGCCATCACTAGTCCAGTTTCGAGGATATTTTTACAAAAAAAAAAACCGTTTACCAGGTGGTACAACCCGTGTAGTTCGAATGGGGAGGTACAGGCGCTTCATCTATTTCTAGCGTGCAGCAGTTCTTGCGTGATGTGGAACGATGTGGTTGCCGGCCGGTATGAGGCGACCATCTCAGTCCTCGGGAGTAGCAACACATCAGTGATCGACTTTAGACAGAACTCCTCCTCTGTACGAACTTGCTTACAGATGTCCACGGGCGGCAGTAACCACTTACCATCAGGTGGTGCATGCTCGTTTGCTACTTCAATTCCATAAAACTGAGATTTGCCCTAACCATGTGACGTAATCTATAGATGATCCCTCCTTCTCCATCTAAAATATATTTTTTTATTTAAACTGATTTTTATAATAGTTTACTCGTAAAATGCTATTTCATTCCATTTCTTTTTTAAATGTTTACGTATCGAATATATGTAATCTCTATGGTTTTGTTTTTGCCGCATGGTCGTATCTGAATTTGAGTTAAGTTTCATCACGTGACGTCACAGCGACGTGATGACGTCATAGCGGCATATTTTTTTATATATGAAAGGAATTTATGTCATATGTTCAGTTGATTCGAAGTTATTGCGAAGGGGTAAATGAATAAAAGCACGGACAAGCTATATATTTTTTAAATAGTCAAAGGGGGGTGGGGGTGAAGTGCTAAGTTAGTGAAATAATTAAAATAAGTGTGAAAATCTCCCGTAACTCATCAAGAGATGGCGCCTCTGTATTCTGAATCACGCTATCGGAGTTTTCTCAACACCCTGCATATATACAAGTTCCGAACAGAAACTGTCGGAGCACGGCCGCTCCCCAGGCATGATCACCACGCCTGGTTCCACTAGACGAGGTGACCATGCCTGGGTTCCCTTTGCCAAATTAGCACAAATAACATTCTGATACGACTATATGGCGGTTGATTTAAATTCTCGAATATTTTCTCCACTTAAACTCGTCTAAAAGAAATGTAATCCAATATGGCAGAATTTTATTTATAGTATATTTTTTAAAAATGCTTGTATAAGTGTCCCTCGGGGTTCTGTAGGGGGTCGCGAGAGAGTTCGAGAAAATTAGGTACTTCAGTTAATAAAAAAAAAACAATTTTTAAAAAGATAAATTAAGAAGTAAAAGTTATACGATACTCGTTACGTTACGCGAAGATTTTTTGATGTGAAACATCTGTAGGCGCACGTTAACCTGTTTCGCGTGGCGATCGACACGCCGTATTTATTTCAGCGCCATCTGTAATACATTTCGGAACTATTCAGTGTCGAACAAAACTAAGCAGGCTGCGGTGTTAGTTCGACTTAGTGCGGGATATTGTTCGTAGATGGCGTTAGTTTCATTATGCTATTTATTTAGTTCCTGTCGCAATATTGTATTTTATGCATATTACTTGTACGAGCACGATGTTTCACATGTGCCAGTCCCATTACGTCTATTTTTTTATACCAGGGGAGGACACGAATATCATGAAAAATATTAAAAAATACTGCTATATAAGATAACATTTCTTATTATATATCAGCTTATATTTTGTTCAAATTTTCATTTAATTTTAAGTGTCACAAAAATCCATTACATAATGTGCCACTATTCGACTGTATATTTTGAATGCATTTTTGTATATAAGAAAAAACTTCCATTGATTTTAAATGTTATATGTTTAAGTATATGTATAATAAATATATAAGGGGAATAGTATATAGTATGTTTGTGTGTTTTAAGAAAAAACGTAAGATTTGGAATTTTCATTGGTTGTCTATGACAAACTTTGTGTGCATTTTGGAAAATAAATGATCATGGTACTCGAAATATTAGTATTCAATGTCTAAATATCGAATTTACTTATAACTCAATTTTGTCACAGAAAATAATAATCTTTAGGCCACTTTTATTTAAATTTTTTAGCCGAGTTAAAAATGGCGACTTGGAAATAAAGAAATCGTATTGTTTTTTAATGGATTTAAAACGACTATTCTAATAATACATCTGTGAATCGTCTACAAAAATTTTTGTAGTCGTTTTAAGTCCAAACATTTATGGCGGTTGTGTGTTTATGTTAAAATTGAATGAATTATACGTTTATTTTAATGGTGTGTTTTATTTTATCTGTCCTTGTGTTTTCTGTGGAGGGTAAAGGCGGAATTTGGAAATGGCGGGTGAATTTCAATGTTTTTTTTAAGGTTCTGCATACGTCCGTGCATCGTTTACATTCGGCCAAAGTTTTCCTGTTCATTCCCCTATACAAATACTTCAAGTATTAATCGCTCTGCAAGCATCAGCGTTAAGTATTAAAAATAAATGTAAGTGTCTGGTCTTATAAGGCTACATATTAACCGAAAATCTCTATAAATTCTAAATAATTTTGTTAAATATTGCTCAGTACTGATGTTTGCAGAGTCAAGCTGTTTCGTTGCCGAGCAAAAAGCGACAGGACCTGGTTTTGATCACATTTGACTAACACGTTCAATGCCACTACGTTTTTCACGAATGGTTCTCTAATGTCGATGTATTTTTATTACGAAACACTTTGAGCGCGCCTGGCGTGTCGCTAGCGCCGCGGTTAAATTACTAGGACACGCAAAGCGTGTAGGTGTCACTGAACGTGTTAAACTGATAGATTGTTATTATAATGTGCATCAAGATTATCAGTGGGCGAACGGAAAAATACAAGAGCAACATAAATCATTTGAACGGGTCCTAGGGGCTGTTATATGGTGCAAGAATATCATGCTATTTTTAGCTTTCTTTTTATAAAGGTTATGGTTTCTTTTAATTTGGGTGGCAGGAGAGTTAGTGCTAAAATGTAGGTTCGATTCCTACAAAATCTTTTAGAAATGTCTGACAAATTGGTACTATCTGGAGCTTTATTGTTCTGTTTTGGTGGGATATATTTTGGTTGCATAAAGCAGTCTGTTAAATCTTTGGTCGTACAACCAAAATCATTAAATAAAACTGATACATTTGTCTATAGATTAGACAAAGTACTGTTGGCCGATCGGCGTTCACATAATGTTCTTTGTTGTACGTTTGCATGATGAGGCGTTAATATAGATGTTGATATCTGGGGTTTAAGTAAGTTTATAAAACTATTATCTGTTTCATAAGAGTTATGTTACATTAAGATAATTTTTGAGGGATACCAGGACAGTTTTATTAGGAAGTTTTTTTGAAACCCTTTCTATGTTCCACTGGTCTTTGCCCGTTTGTGGCGACACCCGGAGTATACCTCGTGGCATTTATGTATGTATGTTCATAGACAGGTACGTTTTTTATTTGTTCTATTTAAATCACGATACCACGTTATATTTTTATTTTTTCTCTGTGGTCATAATTACAACAACTGGTTGATTAAAGATAATGTACTAAGACTCAAATGCCGGTGAAATATAATTTCGCTTACGACCTTGCAAATCACAGATAGGAGTGATAACCGAGTAGTAGAAACCTATACATCTGAGAGTTCTCTAAAACGTTCTCAGAGGTGAGTGAAATCTATCAATCCGCACTTGGCCAGCACGGTGGACTATGGCCTGTAACTATCTCAATCTGAGAGAAGACCCGTGCCCAGCAGTGGGACAATGATGGGTTGATGGTACATAGGAGCAATTGTATTCCTGCTAAACCACTTATGAACAATGAGACAACAAACTGTGAACTTTCCCGATAGACAGGTTACTGATACTCTATGTCGGTTGTTTAAACCATCCTAATAGCCGACCATTTAACGATTACTCAATGAATATATATTATAACTCGGGACTAATATGGCCAGTTCACCTGAGGTGGCTTGATAGTTTTATTTTTCGTCGATTGACAGATCATGTTGCTCATATTAACTACAATAAACGTGTCGCTATGAAATTTGTACAAAACTCGCTCTTACGATACAACCTAATGTGTAAAACTGAAGAGTGCTATCAGAATACATATTATCGGATCGGTCTATGTGAATAGGCACTTAGAGCAATCAAACGTTAAAAAATAAAAACATTAAAATAAATTACAGATAAAAAAAAGGACGAGGTCGGTAAACCAATGTACACAGATCTACAATTGGAAAGAATCGTCGATAAAGCGTTGAGGCGCATGGATCTCGATAAAGATGGATTTATTAATTGGATGGAAATGAGTATTGTGCAAAACGTGTCCATAGAAGATATATAATTACGAGCATTTAATAAAATATCACCACAAAAATAATTAATATTTTGAGAAAAATATGTTTCCATTTTTATATTAATAACAATCTCTTCAAACTATTATCCAAAAAATAACGTACATGCTACCAAGTACCACTTATTTAAATTAAGACGAACTTTGAAGCCTTCGATTGGATGTCAAATGTGTATGGATTTGAATATTTAATATTAGTTGTACGACCGAGTCTATAAGCTCTACTAAGCTATGTGTCGTCTAAAGTATTGTTGTGCGACCATGATTGAAGCGAATTTGATCGTAAAATAATCTAATGACAGTTATGTCGTTACATTATTGTTAAATATACTGGTTGTTTAACCACTATATTTATCGTCTCTTGATGGTGAATTACAATTTAAAAAAACGCAGTGGAAACGTATTACCTCAAAGAGATTATAAGACGTTCGGGACAGATTTAAGATACATACAATATTTCATAATTATTAGATTCTCTTCGGTTAATTAATCATTAAATCTCAGAAATCTGAATCAGGAATATGAATCTCAAGAAAATAATATCAACAAATGTAACATTTAATAAATACTTTAAAACACTAATTGTTTCATTTCACTTTTAAATGTATACATAAATATACGTATATTATAATTCCTTGTCTAAAATACTACATGTTTTTTCTGAATGTTATCAACGTTTGTTGTGTTGTGTTGTAAAGATACTCCCTATTTGAAACTGAGGTGAGTTTATATTTGTTGTTTCATAAATAAAAATCGTGAAATTTTATATTATTTATTTACATATTCTTTATAATTGCTAGTTTTACTACTGGACACTAGATGGCGCTGTGTACACTTTAGAAACATTTTAAATATTTGTGTCAGATTTTAATTATACACGTTATTTTTAGGCGTAATTTAATCGCATATTTATGTCTCTGCATTTTGTGAAACTATGTTTTGTGAAATTGTTATATAGCTATAAAAGCCCTACTTGAAGCTGGGGTAAGTGTTCATGCAGCATAATCATGCAGTTTTATTTGTTTATTAGTATTATACCATTACGGACAGTTTTTAACAAATTATTTCCAAAGTTGGTATTTTGAAACTTTTATAGAAAAGTAATCAGGCTTATTTCATTAAATAAAATCCAGAATTTTGTACATTTTATGTGGCGTACTTTCTTTTGCCATAGAATCAAAAGTAAATTATCTATGTTCGTTTCAACTTAGATCTCAGTGATAGCAATGCATTGACCACCCTCAATTAAGAATAATTTTATTGTGGGATTGATAGCAACTATCCAATGGCAGTGGCTCTAAAATTACATGTTCATCTACTTAATCTATACTATAAAATTATGATATATGATGATACTATTATTGTACCGTAATTTACAGGCCAAATGGACAAGTCCCACGAAAGGTACCCCGATGATCAGTTGATGAAAATCACAGACCACGCGCTCAAACACACAGATTTAAATAATGATGGCTACGTGGACTATTTGGAATACAGGATCAATATGTACAAAGGAAGAGCCAAAGCTAACGAGGCAAAGACGAATCATTAAAAATAAATAATGATAGACAACCTTCTTTGATTGTTTGATTTATTATATACTTACAATGAAAGCGAAAGAGTAGGACCTAAAATACTTCAAACACATTTTTTATCAGATTGAAATACCAAACGAGCATGCAGTCCACCTGATGGTAAGTGGTTACTGCCCATGGACATCTGTAAGCAACTTCGTACAGAACAGGGGTTCTATATGAAGTCGATCACAGATGCGTTGCTACTCCCGAGGACTAAGATGGTCGCCTCATATATAAGTGAGCCGGCAACCATACCCTTCCTCACGCAAGAACTACTCCACGCTAGAAATAAGCTAGTTGAACTATACTGGTTCTATCGCCTGTAAGTTCCTCTTCGTAAAAATTTAGTATTTTTACCGTCTCGCAAATTAGAAAGTGACGAATTTGATGGTAGAAAAGGATAATTAAATGTTACGTCCCTTTAATAAATGTGTTCTTCAAGTAACTCTAAAAAAATTAACACAATTTTGTTGTTTCAACAAATCACAAATTTTGCATTACATGCCTTTTATTCTCATCGTGCAATATGTATTTTTATATTATCTAAAATATATTTAAATTGATTTGAATGTAATTTTATTGTTATTTTATATGTCGGAGACGAACATTGGTTTGAACGGTAAACGAAGCGCAGCACGAGTTCTGAGAGATGGCAGCACCGTCGCGATGACGTCGATCGACACTCTCATAACTTCCTGCTACAACAGAGTTTAGATGGGGCGGTACGCGAGATCGGCGCTCAGTTTCCATGCTGCCATCGTGAAGAGCGGTACCTCAACTCTAAGAACTGTTATTCGTTTCGTTTGATCGCTGTAGTTTAAATTGTGCTAAATTGTTGATGTAATGAAAGTGGTTATAAGGTATTTTTTGTATCTCTTTGCTCGATTACCCACGGAAACGCCCACGTAATGTCCGTAGAGGGACCTAATAAGTATGACGAGCCGACATCAGAATTGGGATCAAATCGAGCAAATGAGAAAACACGTGACGGTAACCTCTAAACTGAACAATGGCGAATGATGCTTGAAATGCAGAACGAGCAAATGTGGGAAAGAAGGACACGTATACCCGCTGACCTAATGGAGAACATGGGGAAGTGTCTTGAAGCGAGCCGCGCGTCGACAGTTGTGCCGTCGAAGAGAGTATATTGTCTTATTTTGAAGCATATGTCAGTTGTTTGCATTCCATTATGATTCAGGCTCGGAGTGTTCACTAATTAAAGACTGATTCTTGTAAACTTAGTGGAAGACGTGTACAAAATATACTTTAAGAGCAATTAATAAATCAAGTGGGTAGTAGCAAATAGATAATAATTTACTCGAAGTAAACAAAACGTGCAATAGAATGTTTTGCCGTACGTCCATTTGCGTAGTGATATTATTTCGTAAAAAATATTTCTGCAGGGATTTAGTGTAAATGTGACCGCGACACAATTAAAGATTTCTAAAGTCCAATGTAAACGATTGTAACTTACAACTACCCTTGATTAAATCAGAATACACTATTCCCACTTGAAGTGCTAACTACCCGCCGTTGACAAATGATTTTACCGTTATTGACGCAGACGTACCGCTAGATTACAAACCGAAAATAACTTTTGTGTTGACACGTTACTCGACATATTTTATTACGGGTATGTCACATACTCTCGTGAACCGTTGTGAATTGTAAACGTACGTACAAATTTGCTCACGATAGGTTAGGAAAAATGCCAGAAGGTACATGTACCAGTCGTAATTGATGTAATTGATGATCTTGTTGAAGAGGATGATGTTCAAAGTGAACCGGTTGGAGAGACAAGGGTGAATGACTCTATCGGCTGTATTCGGGGTCCAAGAGACCGTAACGTGTAACCGCAGGGGTGGTGTAAACGGGCGATCCACGAGATGGATATGCGTACTGTTCGGCTGGAGAGCCGTGGCGTTAGAGGTCATTACTCAGGGTTTCTGTAAACTTGGCAACTTGTTGTATAAGTCAATAGTTTTGGGTTTGATAACGACGATGGTACTTGGCTGTGGTATTTTTCTGTGGTGATTTGTTGTAAGTTTGAATTAAAAACTATTATGATTCAGGTTACTGTAGAGTTAATGAATTAAAAAACGCGTGGAGTTGGGAGTAAGGGAAAGTAAACTACCCTTTTGTGTAGAGTAGTTGCGTATTTTAATAAGAGAACCCCCGGCAAATCGTGATATCCTAGTTACGAATTAGAGGCCTTGACTGTTATTAACGCTGTTAAACATTTCCGGCAATATTTACACGGTAAACGATTTACGGTTCTAACTAATTGCAATACATTAAAATCATCACGTAAAAAGGTTTACTTGCGGTACCTCCACTCTAAGAACTGTTATTCGTTTCGTTTGCTCGCTGTGGTATATATTGTGCTAAATTGTTAACGCAATGAAAGTGGTTACAGAGTATTTTCTGTATTTCTTTGCTCGACAACCCACGTAAACTCCCAGGTAATGTCCGAAGAGGGACCTAATAATTATGATGATGATTCGACATATATTTATAATGTTATACTCAATAGTTAAACATTGAACCAGTAACCTTATACTAATAATTAATATTATTTGTATATTAAATTATTATTTGATATACCTATATTTTCAGGTAAATGGATTTTTATAGATACGATTTCTATTTTTTTTTAATTCTTTCCTCTCCTATGTAGCAATGGTTAGTATTTTAATTTTACACGATGCTGTTGTTTTATTTTTTTGTATTTGTACGTTTAAATAAATTTTAATAAATGAATTAAAGTTACAGTAGACTTAGTTATGGTGAGTATTGTCAGCAGTTTTAAATAATGCATTGAAATGAAATATCTTTATTTTGCATCGGCCTACGGTGCCACTTACAAATTGTCAATTACAATATTTTTTCTTACACTACCACCGGATCGGAAAACTACTCCATCTGAGATGATCCGGCAAGAAACTCAGTGGGTTTATCTTTTTCAAAGTTTTGAATAGTTTTAAACGGCTTATGTTAATTTTATCGTTTTTTTCTCAATAAATTAAATTCATAATTATTAATTGCATACCTTTTAGAAGATTTAAGTCTGCTTAAAATAATGAATTATGATTTGGCAAAGGGAGATCTCCCGCCAGGCTAGGTGATCATGCCTGGGGAGCGGCCGTGCTCCGACAGTTTCTGTTCGGAACTTGTATATATGCACGATGTTGAGAAAACTCCGATAGCGTGATTCAGAATACGGTGACGTCATCTGTTGATGAGTAGCGTAGTGTAGTGGCAATTTGAAAAGATTTTATACTAGTTATGCTACTCGTCGACAGATGGCGCTATACGTATATACTTTTAAAATGCTGGACTATTTATTACATACTAGCTAATTATTATTTTTATTTTACAGCATCGGATGGTACGAAAATGGAATCACCCGTAAAATACGAAGATGAAGATCTGTTTCAGATCGTAGAAGGTGCTTTGAAACAAGCAGATGTTAACAATGATGGTTATATAGATTATCCAGAGTACAGAGCCGTCAATACTGTTAATCCGCCAAGCCATTAACCAAAATAGCTGTCAATTATTGTTTATGCCTAGCTCTTTGGAAAGGATTTAATATCTGCGCAATCCCAAAAATTTGTTTTATTATTTTCAGGCTTTAAAGTCCTTCCTAAAATCTAAAATTATAATCCCGTGACCGCATAATGGGCGACAAAATTTTAGAAATTGGAAGACTGCTTTTATCCAACCTATTTATAATAGAGTGAAACAAATTTCTTAATTAAACCTTTTTAATTACCTTCGATTAAAGGTTAGATTAGAAAATCTTTGATGCTCCATTTTTATTCCATACATGTATGTCATATGTCAAAAAGGTCCCATTATTTATAAAGAAATTACTCATCAATTTATCTGTTATACACTTCTGCATTTTTGAGTTAGGTATCAAACAAAGCATGTCGTCGTCGTTACGTTATTCATTATGTTAGTCGTCGCAGTAACAACCGTTAGCAAAATAAAACAGGAGAGTTACGAGAAGTTTAAAGATGCGTTTTTACCGAAGACTACGTTGAATGCCTTATTCTATCAGATGTAATAAAGTGTCAGTTGCATGAAAAATGGATGTCTAAACAATATTTCAGCAATGCAAAACACACTTTAAATAAATTTCAGTCTAATATACATATTATATAATATGTATGTAAAATAACAATTTTACATTTGTATCGTATTTCTAGTCATAAAAGAAAATTAAACGAATGTTTTGTCATTTATAAAATTTATTTCTAAGCAATTAATACATCAAATTTACAAAAGTTTGTAAATAAATGCACAATTTAATTAAAATAATTGTTATTCATAACTCATTGGTGTTTTTTACTATGAATTATAACTTACCACCTAGAAACAACACACACAAACAACGAAATATCCATTAGTCAGAATGCAAAAGGGAATAAACTTAAATACAAGATTGTAATTACATACTAAATTAAATTAAAATTCAGTTCTATATTTTACTAACTCTAACTAGCACTACTTTGTACATCAATTCTTAAATAAATAACCTTTTGTCAATGTTAAAACGATAATATAGTTATATTGTTAGTCATATTGCTCCATAGCGTTGGGCAATATGACTAACGATTCTAACTGCCAGAGTAATAAAGCAGCATAGAGTGCGTCAATCAATCCAACAAATTTGTTTGAACTTATCTTAACTATGTAAAACTATAAAATGTAATATTTTTACGATACAATTTCACCAGAATAGTTGTACTTTTGGAGTAACAAACACGTATCTAGTACATCCGATGGCAACAAACCACTAATGCCCATGGATATCTGTACATTTCAACTTCGTTTTAAATAATTTAAGCCTTAAAATTTAACGCACAGTTGATGTTAAGTTTTTTTCTTTAAAAATAGTCAGGTAAATAACGTAGATATTTACCATACATCCTAAATCAATATCAGAATAAGTCAAATTAGAGCTTTATGTAATTCATTACGTATTTCAAAATATCGTATTTTACTAGGTTATTCCCGCAGTTCAGCCGCTTCGGTTTCGTCTACCACGATAATGAGTATTCCATGTGTTAATTCAGGTCATAAATTATCTGTGTGACAAATTTCAGCAAAATCCAACCAATAGTATTTACGTGAGAGTAACAAACATACAGCTTCACAAACTTTCGCACTTATAATATTAGCAAGATCAAAGTACTTATTAAGAAAAGTGTCAGGATGACTTAAAAAAAAAGAACTTAAGTTGACTTAAATAAAAATAATAATAAATCATAAAACATACAGTATCATGCATTATCAAATATGTTGTGATAACTCGAGCCTATACAACACGTAATTGTTTATGAAATTAATACAAATTTATATATTTTTCGTATCTCGCTGCTTACTCATAATCTATTCGCTATAATTTTTTGTAACAACAAAGCTCAATGTGGCGCCATCCCATTTCAAGTAGAAATAACACTACGAATTTAGTAATTAATGAAGTAAATTAATTTAATTTACAATGCGTCCCGTAATAGATTACTGTTCTAGGATAAAATTAGTAACGACTAAGATCTGAATATTTGTGCAGATATGCCCACATATTAACATATTTCGATATATTATTATTATATTATTCTTAAGTAATATTTGGTATCGCATGTGTCGCCATCTCTTATCGAGTAGTGAAATCACCAGTCAAACTTATTTTGCAACGCGTCTCTTAAGGATACACTATTTTCTGTATAAAATTGTGAGAACCAAGACCTAAAGGCGCGTATGGACTTGTCGGTTTTGACGTAAGCAGGCGAATTAACGTATTGCTTGTTATTCCAGATGGCTACGTCGCGTTGGAACTGCGGAATAAATAAAACATGACATATTTTACACCAATAAAACAAATAAAAAATAAATATATCTAATTATTATTATATATAATAAAATTGGCAGAATTTTCATTGCTGTCTTGTAAAATGTGATAGAAATGTTTTTATTCGACTCCGAAAGCCAAACCTATTTCTGCCTAATAACAGTAGTGTCATGCGCTGTTGTGTTCTGGTCTGAAGGGTGTGGTAAGAAACATACTTATCCGAGGCGTTCCAACTTAGTACTATCAGCTTTTCATATCAAATATTATGTATTTCGAATATAAAGGGGACATTGGAACTTAACCGTTCCAAATATAAGGAGCTTTTTGTCGTTTATATTTATTACGACCACAATTTCTTTGACCACACTTTCCACACAGCGACTATTTTGATTTTCACGACATTTTTTATTTCAAAGTCTTGATATTTCTGTTAAAATAGTTGTCATAATTTTGAATCCAAAACAAAGACATTGATGGCTATGAGCTTTGCTTCCATCTCATGTATTTAGAACTTTTCCGAAACTACATCATAGAGAATGTTTTTTTTCTTTTTTATTTCATGTTTTATCGGACATGATTTCGTTGTAAAACTAAATTTTTCTCACGCATATATTGAAACATTACATCGTATGAATTCAACACCAGTTTTTGTCCGTTTTGGGTGGAATTTCTTTAAACATTCCCTTCTTAGTAACCACCAAACTATATGCACAATTTTAGGATTCTACGTTTAGTTCTATCTTAATGTTGTATAACCTTTAGTGCATACAAAATTATGTTATGGAGATATGTAAAATTAGTATGTATATCCGATCCGATTCGGGATTACCTGATAAGCTTCAGCGTACACCAAGTAGCAGCCAAAGAACGCTGTAGCCGTCGGCGTGTATACTT
>MOOZ01002253.1:30246-45113 GCA_002930495.1 Cecropterus lyciades
ACTAAGATGGAATGCCTCGAAAAAGTATGTCTCCCTTACCACACCCTTCACACCAGAACACAACAGTGCAAAACACTGCTGTTATTAGGCAGAAATAGGTGTGTGAAGTACCCTTAAAACCTTTTTATATAACTCTAAGGTGTATAGATCACGTTTTCCCTCTCTGTTTATGTAAGTGATAAACTATTCCTAATACGCACATGAAAATCTGCGTGCTTCAGATTCGAAGCTCGCACCCGATCGAGACGCCAATCAAACTAAGCTATCAGTTTTTAACAGGAACCAATCTTTGCCAATTCTTATTTTAATGCATTGTAAGTCTTAACTTAAATGAACTGCATTTATAAACAACAATAACTGTAGGCATGCGGAGTTATTCAATTAACAGTGTAATCTGTATTGTATGATTTAACTGCACCAGTGACGCCATGCGATAAGGCATAAACAATATCGAGAAACAATTTACAATTTACGACAAGTCTGCGACGTGGTAGGCATTCTGTATATATTAATACGGTTATATCTTCTCGAAGTATAGCATTTTCCCTGCAAAGTATTGCTCGTTCCGTTTCGGAGATTTTCACCCATATTCCTGTCTTAGGGTTAAGATTTGAGAGGACACTTATATGAGGTATTGTAAATATTTTAGTCCTTAGGAGTAACAGTAGAGGAACGTGGGGTGACCCCGGATAGTTTAGGAAATCACCCTTAGCATCCATCCATCCATCAGGTCTTGAAAGCCCACTGCTGTATATAGACCTCCCTAATCTCCGCCACTCCGACCGGTCCTGCGCCATCTGAATCCAGCGGTAGCCCGCCGTCTTCTTCCGGTCGGCCTGTACCCCTTTTGCCCAGATATACGATGGATAAATTCAGAAACTAACCGATTTTGTATAAACCATTTTTCTTCTATAGCTACGCCCATGTAGATATCTGTAGTCCATTCTAGGTAATGTAATCCAATTTGCTCTCACCGTTTATAGTCAACTGGACTGCATGATGGTTTCCTATTTCTCCATAAGCGTTCTTAAGGACAGAGGACTGATTTAGAACTTTTGATGTAAATGTTGCCCATATTCTGGGCATTCCTTTAATCGTACTAAATATTCATATAAATCAAGAGAACAACGAGAATTGACAATTACACATTTTCGCTATTCGAGAAAGACACCCTAGGGTAAAATTGAAGTAGCAAACAAGCATGCAATCCATATATATAGAACAAGGCTTCTATTTGGCGTCTATCACAGATGCGTTGCTCCCCCTGAGGACTGACTCGCCTCATATACAACTGAGCTGGCATCACACCCTGCCATCGAAACAACTCATTCATCATTATAGAAATAGTGGTACCTCCCCGGTCGAACCATTATCATACTACCACTTGGCAAAACAATAAATACATCAATAATATTGATCGATTCTACGTCAAAATTAAATCCGCAGACGAGTACATCCAGTAGCGACGGCTATATCTTCAGTGCGAGATAATATACGTAACTCATATGATAGCGTGTCAGTGCATTCTCAATGAAGTGATAAATTTATGAGAAGGATCCGAGTCGAATCAACTTCAACCTTATCCTAACTTTATAAGGATGTCGTCTGTATCAAGAATTTCGTCTGAGTGAAGCTGTCAGGCCGTAGAACTCTGGTTTTGTTCCATTCGTCTATAATTAGGTTTTATTCTTAGAAGGATTTATCATTTGGGTGGTTTATCAAGTAAACATGTGAGGAAAGACAATAAGTACAATCTTCGTGCATGATTCTAAAATTTCTATACTCATGAAGTTTTAATTTAACTTAATTTAAACTAGACTTTTATTCAAGCAGAGATAGAAGCCGAGGTGGAAATCGATACTACACGTATAGTTAAGTTTTATATCTGTGGATTCTCTTCTGAATGTTATTTAAGATAGAATTTTTCAATCGATAAAGGTTTTAATTATAAATTATTAATTTCTGCGTAATCTCATATTTTCGGCGAATCTAGGCCAAAGATTTGCGAATTTAGATGACCGTCAATCATGTTCCATCAGTTTGTCATTTCTATTTTTATTTGCGTTACTTTCATATAAAATACGATAAAGTATCGGCTAGACGGCGGTATGGATACACGGTGATAAGGGTGATATAAGTATTGTGACATAATTTGTTATGACTGGAAATTCGGTGCGATATAGATTATCGATAATTGTGTACGAATGTTTCATGTGTTCAATGTCATATGAATTAATATTCTATAATGTTTAATATAGATGCAAAGGCATGCATTCCACTTCGTGGTGAGTGGCCAGTCTTGGCCATAGATATAAGTGGTCAATGTTAGGCATAAAAATTCAGATGCTCAATGTTGTTCAACCTACCTAAAGGAGACCTAAGTCAGAATGATTTACAAGTCTAGATAGACTAAGAAGGTACATAACTTACATACATTATATTCCTTTCATGGTACTAAATCTTATTTGTGAAATGTCAATGTTTAGGTAAAATATTACTTATTAGTACCTGATAAATTTCGCCTCCTATAATAATTTTGGTCTGTGACACTTCTGCTTTGTGACCATCATAAACGTTACATGTCTTAGTATTGATTTTATTAAAATAAATAAATGCCTTCTTTCGCTGTCTTAGTTTATCATGTCTGATCATTTAGATTTTAAAGCTTAGGCCATTTGATCAATGATACGATCTCTTGACAAACTATAATAATTATATTAAATTGTTTTATCAATTTAGAGTGATTGGAAAATAAAGATAAAATTTAGTGCAAACATTTTATTAAACGGTTTTCCCGTCATAACTTTTTTGCTGAGTCATGGTCCTGTCAAAACAGAGCCGATATACCCTATATTATTACAAGTATTGTACGTTTTGCTTTATTTATTTTTTTATAATATGGAAGTAGGAAACGAGCACGTGCTCGTTTCCTCGACTACGTAGTCGAAATAATGGTAAGTGGCCACTGCCACCCATGATCATCCGTAATCAACCCCAGATAAGATCAGTGTTACCTGAGGTTAGCCACAGATGCGTTGGCACCCTGAGGACTAAGTTGGAACGCCTCATATAAGTTTGTCTCCGTTATCGCGCCCTTCAGACTAGATATAGGTGTGGTGGTGGTAATTTGAAGCAAAGGCTTCGTGGCCTTAGGTTTAGTCGCGAAATTTCATGTGGGTTTACGCGTGACAATATTCTTACAGGCGATTTCTTGGCGGCAAATTCTACAAATAAACGCCTCAAACGATTTTTGATTTATTTAAAACACCATTTTTGATTATCTTTCTAAAATATCATATTGCAATGCTACATATTCGGTTTCTAAAAAAAACTAATTATCAGTTTACATTACTAATTCCATTAAAGTAGTAATCAGTCAATCAGACTTATCTGCACACGGATGGGGAAGGGAATACCCTAATCCTTGAACCTACACCGAATTCCGGACGATACGAGGTGAATAACTTTATCACTAGATTATCGGAGCGATCGGTATCGTTCACACGCCAAGATACTAATCTCACAAGACAAGACTTGTGCCACCATGAATTGTCATGCGGAAGTTGGACAACAAATAGAAATTCCCCAGGTGTTAGAACCAGTTAAGTTTAATCGGGAAGGTAGCACCGTTACACCTATTTCTAGCGTCAAGCAGTTTCTGCATTTCGGTGGAAGGCTGCGGTTGCCGGTTTACGCATAGATGAAGCGACCATCTTAGTTCTCGGGAGTAGCAACGCATCTGTGATCGATTTGTAGAATCCTTGATCTATATGAAGTTAGTTATAGATGTCCATGGGCGGTAGTAACCACTATCAGGTGGACTGCATGCTCCTTTGATACTTAAATCTTAATCTCAATAAGACATCTTACATACAATAGTTTTAATCTTGATTACAAAGGCAATAAAAGGTTTGAAAAGATAATAAAGAGTTTCTCACCCGAGGTGTGCCGACTAGGTCCTCAGGGACGCTTCTGTGGTTACCTAGTATCCTATATTCTATCATATCCGAGGTTGATTTCAGATGGCTATGGATCGAGGGACCACATCTCATCTGATGTACTGCAAACTCATTTGCTAGTTCTTCAACAAGTATTTACATTTAAAAAATTGGAGACCGTATTTGATTATCCCTACATCCCTACTAATATTATAAATATGAATGTAAGTTTGTTACGCTTTCACGCTAAAACTACTCTTTTTTATAGTATGGAAGTAGCAAACGAGCATGCACTCCACCTGATAGTAAGTGGCTACTGCCGCCCATGGACATCTGTAATCAACCCTAGGTAAGATCAAAGTCTCACCTAAGGTTAGTCACAGATGCGTTGCTACACCCCAGGACTAAGGTGGAATGCCTCGGAAAAATATGTTTCCCTTACCACACCCTTCAGATCAGAACACAGCAGCGCATAACACTGCTGTTAGTAGGCAAAAATAGATGTGGCGGTGGTGCTTCCGGAGTCGATCCACAAAGAGTTCTACCACCTTAAAACTCAATTGATTATCATGAAATTTTGCATACATATTCTTAGAGGTATTAGAAGAAACATAGGATACTTCTTATTAATAAAAAATAAAAAAATAGCAGACATGATTGTCTGTCAAAAAATTTTAAAACGCGAGCGTAGCTGCGGGTAAAAGCTTGTCTTATATAATTTAATTTTATCGTTTCTCGTGAGCTGCTCACGGTGTGTAACGTTCCTTATTGCGCCAATATGAAAACGTTTCACGGGCACGCGCTGCCCTTTCGATGGATTTGTAGTGTAATCAGTAGATTTAGATAACTGGCCACTGAGTAATTCCCAAGAATACGGTCGAAAACGCAACTATACTCCATTTTTTCATATCATGAACGCAACGCAGCAATATTTATAATCTATATAACTGGCAATGGCCAATGCAGCCAATCTAGAATGAAAATTAAAGAGGGATCCCACCTTTTTGTAGTAAAAGTAACGTTATTGGGAGGTACATACTATCTATAACTAGCTATTGCCCGTGACTTCGTACGTGCAGACTTTAATACAAAATATGAAAAAACTTTTATAAATGGTTGAACGAGTATAGTTCGACCGGGGAGGCAAGACCGCCCTACTTATTTCTAGCATAAATCAGTTTGTGCGTTTCGGTGAAAGGGTATGGTTGCTGGCTCATTTTTATATGGGGCGACCATCTTTGACCTCGGAAATAACCATGTTCCGTATCAAATAGCTTACAGATGTCCAAAGGCGGCATCTGAGCATGGCAACCACACCATTCCGACGCAAGAACTGCTTCACGCTAGACAAAGATGGTAGGTGGTACCTCCACAGTCGAACCTTGATAATCGGATGTAACATGAAAGCTTTTAATTTATTGACAGGACGCAATAAGGGTGGTAGATGAGAGGACTCTTGTTACTCTTCAGCATAATCATTTTAGCGCGTATTATTTGCTACCGATTTTATATGGTCGTATCTTAATTTGTGTCTGAGTACTTTGCACTTGACGTTATCAATTTAAAATATATACATTTTATTACAACTTATCATATGCGCGCTCAGACTTCATGCACCATGCATCATGCACGGCCATTATGTGTACATGTTCATTGTGATGTGTCTAAGTGGCAATAAGATTATACATATATATTACAATTATTATTACTTATCATTATTTAAGTTCTGTCACCATTAAGTCATTATTAGCAGCTTTTCAGCTTTTCATACCGATTAATTGTATATAGACTCAACGAAAGTTCTATTTTGTACTAATTTTCGGTGAGTTAAAAGGTTTTTATTGGTCTTACCTTTATGTGATTGATGCGTCTTTCGATTCTCTAGCGAATGACATCTTAATATCAAAACCGCCAAAAAATGACTTACGTGGTGATAGAACTTAAACGACATTATTATATTTAATCTGTGTAACATTTTTCTTTTTACAAAGTGTTTTGCTTTTTAATGAAATCATTGATTCACGTTTAAAAGTGGATAGAGCTTCGTATTGTTTATCGTATCGTTCTATATTTTAAAAATATATTTATCACATAATTTTTACAAAAATACTTTTTTTATAATAAAATGCGCTAGTAAAATATTTTATGACGCATAATAAAATTATTATCTGTATATTTCATTTTCTGCGGTGTGTGGTGTATCACTAGCGCCAACGAGGTGTGAGAATTGTGGCAACATATTTTAATATTGGCTGTTTTAAATATATTTACGTGACTTGAAAGCTCAAAACTTAGTAAGAAATTAAAACTTCATAATTATGATAAAATCATTTTATTGTATAATGGTATTTCCGACGTCTTTACAACAAAAAATAGACAATATTTACATAAACTTACGAACTACTGCTCTATACAAGGTTCGGAATGAATGCGAAATTGACTTAGATTCGACCTTCCTAGACTAAAATTAAATGAACTACAAAATTAAAGATTGACACAAAAAAGTTTTGATAAAACATAATTTCTTCCAAATACTTGTTGCAGGTATTATTTTAAATCTTTAAACGAATATATAAATATTGACACCTTGGTAGTTTCAAATATTGAACACGTAAAAAGGACATTACGAAAATAAGTATGAAGGTGTCGTTCATTAGTTCTTAAATTATTGAAATTTAACAAAAAAACGATAGTTATTTGATCAAAAACTATTTTGGTAAATATAATAAATATTTTGAAAAGGAAAAATAAACAGAATTTATGTAATTCTTGTAATGGTTGATTAATAAAATCATATAGGTGTTAGTTAATAACACGTTATAAAAATAAACTTATAGTACCACCAATACTGATTCAATATTAATAAATATTATTCATACTTATGTAGTATGTTAAATAAAATAGGCAAGGATTTTCAGAAACACAGAAAAGTAATGGTAACATTTTTATTCAAATTCCGCATACAAAAATATTTACAACATGTCGCTATATCTAAATTTCGATTCCTAAATCCATGTTAGATTCGTAAAGTTATAACAATAAATAAAATTCGATATCGAAACAGTGCAATTGTAAACATAAAACTTTATTATAATCACGTTCAATTTTTGGCATTTATCTCAGAAACAATTTTAATACGTATAATCTTTACAACATTGTTCACAGATTCCTATAACAAGCAACAAAATAATAAAAGGTAGTCCAATTATCATTTATTGTATGGTAAATAGCGTCATTCAAATCTTAAAGTAATAAAAGCAATCTTAATTGCTATATAAAAGATTTGTGGGCCTAGAATGTGGCCCTGTAATACTCTTGAATCATTGCCATCGTTATATTGTGCACGATATGGATTTTTCTGTTCTCTAATGTTCAATTTGTCAACTATAATTAATTAAACGTTGTCGAAGACAAAAGCTTTATACTTAGGCTAATCTTGCTACGATTCAAACTTTTGTCATGCGTGATGCACGACAAAAGTTTAAATCGCACGAAAATCAGAAATCAAAAATACTATATCATCATAAACAAACGACAGACAAGTAGAAAATCACTGGCGCCAACAAATGTCTGTGGCATGTTGATCGTTATTGACAATATGTATTTATAATAGTACAAATTATGTACTATATGTTAACACCTGAGTGGAATGACGCGCTGAATAATTAATGTTTTGAAGTATAAACGGCTACCGAAACACCATTCAGATATCATAGTCAATGGTCTGAAGCTATTGTTATGTTGATTGGTAGAAGAACAAATAGACTTATTTCGTATTTGTACAATGTTGTTTAAGATTAATCAGATTAAACTTTCTCTTCTGGTAATTGTAAAGGTACGCTGGCTTCTTCTGTCTTCCTGGTGGTGGCTGCAGCGGCAGCAACCAAGGCTCTCTTGTGTCTCTTCTTAGTTCTCTCTTTGTGAAAGAATAACCGCAGGTAGTGGCAGGGGAACACCACACAGTCACCTGCGGGCTCTTCTGCATCGATGTAGACTCCTCGTACCAGAACAGAGTTGGAGCAGTTGAGGAGAATCAGTAAGGCGAGGCTGATGATGTGAGAGCACCAGTTGCTGAGTTTTGGTGTATCTGTGATGTAATAAGCCTGTATTAATGATTGTTGAATTGTTAAATTCCATTTCATAATCGAGGTTCTATTTAAAAATCTTGAAGAGTATCGTGAGTATTCGTTAAAAATCACATTTTGAGAAAATTAAATTTATATCTAAGTTATTTTTTAAAATATTATAAATTTACTAAGCAACCAAAAGTACCTCTGTTTATGATGAGACTAAATATTACTTCTTCATATCAATTTTTGTAAAAAATATTTCTTAATACTAGTTAATGACCAAGACCGAGCCAAACATACCTGGAAAGAAGTATATATCCAGCAAGCCCCACACGCCTCGCCACACGTTCACTGTGGCTATGAAGGAGACGAAGTGGTACACGTCAGCCAGGAGCAGTCTCGCAGCGCCTTGCAGCCGCGCTGCCGACCACCTCATTGGCGCTTGCAGCGCAAATGTGAACACCACCAACGCATAGCCCACTATCTGTTGGAGAATGTTAATATCTCAGTTTAATTTTTGTTTTTTTTAAAGTTACATTATGGTTTGAAAGCGTTTGTGTATGAATTGTATTATTTATCTCGAAAATGTCGATATTTCATCTAATCTTAAATTTATATCTGACCCACCTCAATTAATAAGTAATCATGCTGATTTATGGGATTTCATATCAATCTGTTGACATTTCTGAAGTGATAATGAAAGGAATTGAAACATTTTTATATCAAATATCAAATTCTCATATAAGGAAATCTCGTAGTTTAGGCAAGGAGGAAGTTAGTCTCAAAAAGAGTAAAGGAAGATCCATTCGCATCAGAAATCAAACAAATTGACAGACGAGTTCGCGGTACGGCGCCGCTGACAATCCTTAAACAAACGTACGACTTTCCCTATCTTTATTTATTTGTGAACACATGGATAAAGCGTAAGCCCCTCAATAATTGTCCTAACTACTTAAAATCTTAATGGCACGGCTTAGGCAATAATCATTACTAAACATGTTTAAATATAGCAGTATTTGACGACTTGTGGAAAGCACCTAAAGATATGATTTGTAAATACTGTCTGTTTATAAATAGTCGTATAACCCTTGAATTACTAGATATCTTGTCAAACTCAGATTATATGTAGAAATAAGTTTAATAATTGTAAGTGGAAGACATTGAGCAACATTTTTTTTAAATTTGGTGTAACTGAGCTCTGTGTAAATATAATGTTATTTTGATGTGCAAAGTTTAAGAACTTAGATACACGAGGATAAATAATCTCGTTAGATTAAAGCGTTGTTCTTTTGAAGATCGCGCTTATCTTTTAGCCTACTTTGGTAAATTACACAGCAAATATAACGTCATTTTATTTATACACGTTGGAGACTACAGTAACTACGCACTACACTATCAAACTAAATTAGTATTGTATATGAACGTCTATATCAATATTTTTAAGATCTCGAATAGAGCATGTACGTAGTTTCTAGTTAATGTTGCATAGATAATTTTTTACGGAAAGATGTAACAGTAACTCCAGGCATACTGACCCTATGTAAATATTTAAATACCACGAAGTAGTGGAATTCACACACGGCAGAAGTAAAACATACAACATATTCTGACATCTTATTTTGCATATATCAACTTCATACAAGCTACGTTGTAAGTAAAATATGCAGAAAAGGGTACAGTCCCGTCTAGTTGAAGCTGCAACAGCTGCTTTCATAACGCTTCGTTTCGTGGACTTTCAAGTCACGATTCTAAAGAAGTTTCAGTTCAAAAAGTGAAACAGTTTGGTTTATGTCAGGCAAGTAGCTTAGTCAGTGGCGTCAAACGCAAAAGTAAAGCGTGAAAGTAAGTAAATATACGGCAAAAGTAGATAGCGATTGCCTTAAGTCTTCGACTTAACTCTTATATTTCGATATAAGAGTTTTAACACATTGAGGAACAGCTAACATCGCCCTAAATAGATTATATCTCGGAACACAACTAAAGTTTCCGCAGCAAAATGTAATTAACGAGTAGATAAGTGATATTGTAAACAATTGGTTCATTGAACTGCTCGCCAATAATTAATTATGAGAGGGTTTCCATGTAATAGTTTATCTATTTTCAAATTGCTGCTTCTTCATCGACATTTGTTTTCTAGCTGTACTGTTTGTAGTAAGGGTCATAATGTCCCGTAAAAGTTAGCTCTTGAAATTGATGAAGAGCGTGAACAGTACCGACGGGCAGTGCCATCATACTTGCTAGATTGGATATTGTTTGTTTGTTCCCAGCATTTTTACTCGGAATTTACACCTACTTGTAATGCTGAGACTCTTCCCAATATTTTTACAGTACTTTAAAGTAGGGTTGTAACCTTGATCTTGACGTACAACGCACAAGGAGGGACGCTAGGCGACGCGATCGCTCAGCAACATGTTACAACTAGATGCATATCTTTATTGTGATAGAGAAGTAACATCAAATATAACGTTTTTTCTCCCATATTTTACACTAACTTATCGATGCCATCAAGTTCAGTGAACAATTATGTAGTGACAGGCTGCACGGAAGGTGAGAAACCCGCAAAACTGTTGTTCGTGAATATCATTTGACTTCACGAACAACAGCATTATTTGACTTTTTATAAGAACTGTACTATGTAAAGTTCAATTCCACTTTGGACCTCCACATCCGCCTCCGTCTCCACTAAAATGGCCTCCGTTACAACCCTTCTTTAAAGGTCCATAGAGCTCAACCACACATATGAAACGTGATTCGAACATTTATGGGTCGACTTATGAGGCACTATTAATACATCTATATCTTACAAGAGCAGTGCTGCTATATTTTGGTTGGGGTGTGCTAAGGGAGACATAGCCAAGGGGTTCCAATATAGTCATCACGTTACACAGGCTTGTGTTATTCATTGTTTACCAGTGATTCAGGAGGAATATCAAAATTTTGCATTTACTCTTATATGTCGCCAGTGAAATAACATAGATTCGTCGAAAATATTTGAGTAGCTTATTGACCGAATCTTTAAATAAACACTAGCCAACTGAGATATAAAATTATAACGTGAAAATTAACCGTGATTCAATTCATAAAAAAGAACAAAGTTATACAAAAAAACGCTGAGTTTATAAAGCTAGTGTTTCGATCCAATGGTAGTGTAGGAAAAATAATCAAATTACAATTTGTAAGTCCCCTCGTAGGCCCATGCAAAATAAAGATATTCCATTTCACATAAATATTTAAAAAATACATCATTTATTTAATGTAAAAAATGGCAAAATATGAAGTTTTAAAGAAATTGACCGTATTGTCATCCTATTGCAGTATATGCAAGTGCCTCTATTATCAATCAATTTGCATAACAATAATGTTATCGTAATTTATTTTATTATATTGTTACCAGTGAAACATAAACACTATGAACCAGTGGCTTTATATTTTATTTAAACCCCAGAACACAAACACGATTGGAATTTTCACTATGTGAATCATCATTATTATTTGTACTGTGATAACGAAAGGGATCGAACTCAACATTTTGGCAAATTAAAGCTTTCTACACTCATAGCCCCACAAAAGGATTTTCTTTTGTGTCGTGGGTACCATGGACACATAAAGACGAATACACAAACACCCAGATCCAGAACAGAAATCTAAATTCATCATTCAGATGTCTGGCTGGGGATCGAAGTCGGACCCGGGTGACCCCACCGACACGTGGGTCGCAAATTGAGTTAAATACATAAAATAATTTAAAACACCTTAATCTATAGACTGATTTTTCAAAGTATCTACAATGCTCGCAAGCAAAGCGGGTATGGTTTTGCAAATATCTATGCATATTAATATTCATGCATTCAAGTATATTTTTTATACTATAGAAGTTGAAAACGAGCATGCGGTCAATCTGTTGGTAAGAGGCAAATACCGCTCATGGATATCTTTAATCAAATCTACACATGGTTAGAGTTCTACCCTGCGTTGCTACCCTAATCCTGCTTTTATCAAACAGAAAAGAGTGCGGTGGTGGTTCTGCCGGTGTAGAACCATAAAAGGTTCTACCTAGCTTTAGATTATTTATCAAATGTTAATAAATATGACCATTTTCCTTTTGTGTATCCTAAGCATCGTCTTTTTTATCAGAGTCGGATTCTGATTAGATATTTCTGGTTCATTTATTCAAATAACGTTATGAAATCCATTTTTTTATTAAATTTAAGATATAAATCGTCACTGTCTTCCATAAATATTTTTAATTGATCATTCATTCATTTCAGATCATTTTATAGTCGGTCACAGATCGTGTGCCTCGAGTTTCTCTGTATTACTGCGTTCTTTAAACCAATCCTTGAAACCAAAACTCCGCTTGTCACTGTAGTTATAAGACAGAAATAATTAGACATGATACAATTTATATTAAGATATTACTCAATACGTTTTTACTTTTAACTGATTTTTTTGTTTGACAGTTATTGACGAGTTAGCACTTAATATTTAGTGAAAATTATTATTATTATCAATGAAAAGTTTTTGAAAACACGCAACTTGATATGTATTGCTCAAAGTTAAAATAATGATTACAATAAATTCGACAGCAACACTCATAGTACAAGTTTACCTATCTTGCTTTCTCATAACAACATGGCAATATATACTCAACATTTTTGATTCCATTTTCGTGTACCTACTTTGAAATGATGGGAGAAAACATAAACTATGATTGTTTTAAGGGAACATATTTAACTAGTACTTGGGGCACAGGGCCAGTATTAAGTGAGATTAACAAAGTGCGAAGTTAGTATTATGAAAGACGGTCTAGATATAAATAAAGTTGCAGTAAATCCTTGTTAAGGTCAGCGTCAAAGATACAATCGCGGACAAAGGCTAACAATGCCGGTCAATTGAACCAAACATTTTAGTTGCTGGATATTTTCCATAACTAGATGATATTCAAGATCACCTTTTATCAAAAGCAAAGGGAATATTCCATCATTCCAACAACATTCCCAATATTTTTGGATGTCAATACGCTATTACTGCTGCGCCAGCTGTCTTTTTATACGAAGCTACGTGATCTTGACGAGTACATGATCGTATTCTACTTTATGGGTACTGCCGCACATGGACATCTGTAATCAACCCCAGATAATAACAGTCTTACCTGAGGTTGACCACAGATGCGTTTCTCCTCCTGAGGACTAAGTTGGAAGGCTCCGGATACGTATCTCTTACCCCTGCAGACCAAACACAGCAGCGGTTAACACCACTGTTACTGGGCAGAAATAGGTGTGGCGTTGGTGTTTACGGAGTTAAATTACAAAGGGTTCTCTAATAACGTTTATGGAGTATGGGTAGAGGGGTACTCTAATAACGTTTATGGAGTATAGCGGCAAAATACATTTTATGATACACACCTTTTTATTAGCTTTTTAGCTGTAATAAGCTTTATTAAAAAAACAACGTTTGTTACTTAATCACGCCAGACCGGTTATTGGATCTGGATAAAATTTGGCGAAGAGACGCCATTATTATCTTTTGTTGGTACATTCATACCACACCACCATGAAATTAAAGTAGCAGACGAGTATGCAGTCCACCAGATGCTAAATGGTTCTTGCCGTTCATGATATCTGTAAGTAACATCATATGGAACAGGTGTTATATCTGAAGTCGACTACAGATGCGTTGCTACTCTCGGGAACTAAGATGGTCGCCTCACATATAACTGAGCTGGCAACCACACGGTGTGGCGGTGGTACGTCCCCAGTTAAACTACACTGGTTCTATCACCTGAATATACCAAATTTTTTATAAAGCGGAATGAGTTGTCTTCGGTGATGTGCTACTTTTCTTTGCTTAAGATTTTATAGCTCAACTAAAGATATATCTAGTTTTGATTGTATTTAATGTGCTAATGTCAGTTCTACCAGTTCTCTTTGAAAAATTTTGTTAAAAAATGCTTTCAACACTCATAGCCTCACACTAGGATTTTCTCCTGTGTCATGGGTACCATGTACACACGAACACCCAGACCTACAACAGAATCCAAATTCATTATTCAGATGGCTGTCTGGTCTTAAATTGAACCCGGAACCCATTGCGTGTCACAACAATATGGTGACCGCTCCGCCACGCGGGTCGTTAAAATTGTGGAAGATATAAAAATCAGGTATGACGCGATAATTTTATAAGCGCAGATGTAACCGCGGGAATAGCTAGTACTCAGCTATAACAGGAACATAATGAAATTACTTCAAAACGATTCATCATGACGCTCTAACAATAGCCACAGATTATCCAGTTTAGCGCATGTTTGAGGAACTTGGTACTAATAAGGTAAACGCACCAGTTAAAGCCAGCTCAGCTTGTATTTCTGTCCATCCTACGGCATTCGCCTCAATGTCATCCTCTGATATTGAACGTGAGACGGTGGAAGTAACAGATTGTAGCGATTACGTTAACTACTGCAATATTCTGAAATTTAGCTTTTGCGTACGACTTTCCTCCTATATTTTATATTGAAGTAGCAAACAAGCATGCAGTCCACCGGATGGTAAGTAGTTACTGCCACCCATGGACATTTGTAATCAACTCCAGATAAAATCAGAGCCTTACCTGAGATGCGTTGCTACGCCTGAGGACTAAGTTACAACGCCTTAGATAAGTTTGTCTACGTATGTCACAAAATACAGCAGCGCTTAACACTGCTGGCAGAAATAGGTGGGGCGGTGGTGCTTTCGGAGTCGAGCCACAAAGAGCCACATCTTCAAAATTATATTTATTATTTTATATTTTCAAATGCTCTTTTTATAAACCTCAATGTAGATTTTTTTATTGAAAGACACGCCGAATTATTCCCGTTTAGTAA
>MOOZ01002253.1:50071-64078 GCA_002930495.1 Cecropterus lyciades
AAATCAGAACTCGTTTAGAGCATAATAAATATGATCGTACTACTGACGGGGGACAAGATAGTCGAGAGGAAGAGCCAATTGCCGCGAGCTAAGTGGTAAGTGGTCACTGACTCAGTGGCGAATACATGACCCATATGCGGAAAAAATATTTCCATGAAATCAACATACTATTTAAGTAGAAATAAAACAAAGTAATCAATAATATTTGGCGATTTCTTCCCCTCACTCTTACTGTCCCACTTCTGGGTCTGGTCTAAGTCTTAGACTCCTCTCCATCTGTGGTTTACACACACGTTGTCTGAATGCGGATTGGTTGCTTTTTTACATCTTTGAGGACTCTTCTAAAGTATCTTTGTTACCTACGATACCTATACAGATGAGCAGGTATCCTACTTTAGTCCTCAAATTAGTAATTAATGTTAGGTAAGAGTGCTTGTAGGTTTTCTCACAATCCAGGATTCGAACCTTGAAGCTCCGATGGACAGGCTAAGTTACGAACCACTAAGCTACCACTGTTTAATCGTGATTAATTATTTATTTATAGTTATTCATTTATTCGTTAATAATGATAATGTTGTGTCTAAAATAATCATATCAAAATGTAAAATTAGACAAATTTAATGGTGTGGCGTGATTACCTAGTTATCGGAAATTAAATTATGATTCCTCTAAAGGTCTAAGTTGTGGAGTCATAATCTCTTTCAGTTAACAATATGTAAAATCGAATTTACGTAAGAATCTCATTGATGACCTTACAGTGATATCAGAAATCACAATCAGATTTAGACAAGAATGTAATTAGTATAGAGATTTGTTTGCTTTGTTTAGAATATAATTCAGGAAGTTGTAGTGATATCAGAAATTAAAATCAGATTAAGATCTAACTAGTGAAGTGTTAGTCTTGTTTACGTATTGGAATTTAAAAACAAGATTTAGGTAAGGATCTTATTTTGGGAAGTTGTAGTGTTATGTCCAGTTATCAGAAATTAAAATCAGATTAAGATCTAATTAGTTAAGTGGTCTAATTAGTTAAGTAGTCTTGTTTACGTATTGGAATTTAAAAACCTTTAGGTAAGGATCCTATTTGAAGTGATAGTCTTTTCTTACCTAGAATGGAATTTAAAATCGAATTAAGGTAATTATTTATATATAGATTATTTGTGAAGGTGTAATGCTATGTCTAGTTATCAGAACTAAAAATCAAATTTAGATAAAGGGAAAGATTTAGCCACATTTAGAGAAAGGATCGGGGAATACATTTGTTTAAATATTAGAATATAAAATATTTGGGCAAGGATTTATTTTGTGAAGTTCTAGTGTTATGTATCAGAGCTGAAAATTAGGTTTAATAAGGACATAATTTGTGAAGATAGAGATTATGTATTATAGCTTATTTCGATTCCGCCTACTTCGGTGACGTTTACTACGGTAAAAGTATCCTAGGTGTTAAACCAGGTCATAAAATATCTGTATGCCAAATTTCAGATAATACATATAGGTTCTGTGTGAAAGAGTAACATTCATATACTCGTATCCATCCATCCTCATTAACTTTCGCCGTAATATTCTTAAATGTTAAATCTTATTGAATACCTATTACAAAATATTCATGTTTGAGGTAATTGTAATAACAATTATATTAAATTAGTAAAAAGTAACAATTTTTGCTATTATTCATTAATTCAAATGTAACATGAATTTTGTGTGTATTTGAGCTGTGAGACAAAAACCTAAGCTAAATATTTTTAAATATGTTTTAATTTTAATTAATTTTTTGATTAATGAGATGTCGAATAACAATTATTGGTTTATTTAATTTCGGCAACGAAATCAGCTTTATCATGTTTTATAAATAGATAAAGTCCTTAATTCGTAGCTTACTTGCCCCAAGATAAACTTTTGATTAATTTATCAATCATTCTTTTATCCCCCTTATAAATAATTTGGAAATATGATTACTGCGCACGACACATGTATGTCTTTTATTATTTACCCGTAACTGTGGTTATGAAAGATAAATTGATTTCCATATCAATTTCAACAGATTTTCATCGTTTTGTAGCCCAGGTGTAGGTAGGTGACATCAAAAAACTTAATGTGGCAGCTTTGAGATGCTCCGAGATTTATGTACGCATGTAAAATAATTATATTTATTTTAAGAATTTTTGACATATTATTTCATTTTTTTATACAAGTACTAGCTGACCCGGCAAACGTTGTTTTGCCATATAAATGATTGTATTACTAAAATGGCTAAAAAATAGGGGTTGGTGATGAAAAGGGAAAAAAATTAGGGTTGTATGTATTTTTAATGCCACATTCTAGAAAAATAAAAACAAAAAAATGTCCAAAAATTAAAAAAAAAATTTTTAGGGTGAACAATCCTTATCACTTAGGGGGATGAAAAATAGATAGTAGCCGATTCTCAGACCTACTGCATAATTCTAATATGCATATAAAATTTGGTAAAAATCGGTAAAGCCGTTTCGGAGGAGTAAGGTAAGTAACATTGTGACACGAGAATTTTATATATAAGATGACCATTTTAACACTTTTGCAACATATTGAAATGATTTTGTCTTGATTTGGGCGAAACAACGTGCTCTGCGTGAGTTTGTGTTTTCATTTACGTTGTAGAGTAATGTCGGTGTAGTGTGTTCCTAAAAAATTAATAAAGACTCACCAAAGAAGTCCAGCAGGACTTGACTTGGTCGTCAGGGAAGAGGAAGATGTCCAACAGCGCCCAGGATCCTCGCCACACGAATACCACCAAGGATCCCACCACCGTGACGGAGAATATACAGTCAAGTATGTATAGCACCGTTTCTCTACTGCTCTGTAAATAAACAATGGTTCAATTGAGCAAAACTTGCTGTGAAATCTTTTTTAGCATGATTAGATTATGTTTAAAAGGATGGTAACGCTCTCTTCATGGTACGTGACAAGCGCATTAGTATTTGAAATCAATCTCATAAGATTGGAGACCTGAACGCTCGGCCACCGAACATTCGTTTAGCTATAAGCGTCAGCGTCGAATTATGTCAAACGCTACAATTTGCAGCTTACATTTGTGGTCTTATAAGATCAGACACAATTAGTTTTTGCCGCTTAACGCTGACGCTGATAGCGCAGAACAACTTGAAGCGAACATTTTGTGGCCCTCCAGTGAGGTCGGTCATAGATGCGTTTGTACCCCTTGTATATTACTTACGTACCAGATTTCAAGCCTATTAAAAGCAGCGTTTAACACTGCTGTTAATAGGCATAATAAGTTATAATATACTTATAGCTCCGGAGTCCATTAACTATCGATGTTCATCAACAACTTTCAAGTTGTCGAACTTCAAGTATGTTCGTCTGCCAGATTAATATTACACAAAGATATATTCAGTAAAGTTCTTAAGGATAAATCTGCCACAGAATTTTAAGTATCATAATACATGAATATGATGCATAAAATAAGTCAAGCATAGCGTACACAATTTTACTTCGTCAGGAAAATATTGCATGGTGATATGAAATGACTGCAAGAGAATTATCAATTGTACAAAGGACGGATACGGGGTAAAGAACCTAATAAAACCTACCTAATATCTACACCTTTTTTTTTATTCTGGCTGTTTGTTTATTTGTCTGTGTGATCGTCGATAGTGGATCAAGACCGGTGAATTGGTATAGTTTTGGCCGTTCAACGTATTCCGATCAAAAAATAAATTTATGGTGCTTTCTACACTAATAGTCCTATACAGGATTTTTGACGTATTCACGACACATACGTGATACGGATACACACATATAGACAAATACACAAACATCAGGATTCAATCAAATTCTAAATGCATCATTCAGAAATTTGTCTGGTCGAAGATTGACTTCTGGACTCATTACGGTTCAAACCAGTATGGTGATGGTTCCACCACTCGAGTCATTAATAAAACGACGATATACGATCGACGATCGATCGATGACAGAGTCATTGTTGATCGGTCTTTACTATAGGTCTCGATGTTTGAGTGTACTACAGGGCTTTTTCTGTAAAGATAGTTTTTTTTAATTGACTCGATGGCATTTATCGATTGGTATGGTAATAACTTACTATCGATTTTAAATGATCGATTCTAACCGATTGTTGGCCGATTATCTATTAATCGAGCTCGATCATGAAAGTGTTGCTACCCCTGAGGATGTTGGAATATCTCATGTTAGTGACACCTTATACTAGAAACCAGAACACAGCAGCGTTAAAAGTAATGTAAGACATCAGAAATTATATTTTTATATTTAATACCCGTTAAATATAAAAAATATAATTTCTAATGTCAAAAATATAATTTCTCATGATACACAATTCTATTTTTGGAACGAAGTTCCTTAACGCGGCTTACGGGGAGTGCGAATTGGTAGAAATAGTCACGTAACGAAATGTGCTGTGCGCATGCGTTATCGAGCCTACTACAAACAAATCATGGAAAGCATGGAATCCGGGCTAAAATAAAAACCGAGAATTCCTTAACTTATTTTTACTGTCGAAATTTCGATCCAATTGCATGGATCGTGGTTAAGGCGAAATTTAAAAACGCGTGCAGTTAAAATGTATTAACTCCGCTTATATATTAGTTTAAAATGATATACCGAAATTATCATTATTAAAATAACATTTTTTTTTTGCATTCACATGCCTATCTGTATGAAAAGTGATAAAATTATACAATGACCAAAGATTCGAATGTGATACCGGTAGTCGCTACGTTGTAGCTTCTTAGTCTAAATAATTTGATTTAGTATTAAATATATTAACATTCGATTACATCAAAGTTAAGGTAAATATTGATATCGATGACTCATTTTAATGTATTACATACACATTTGGTCATATCTTCGATCACTTGCCGGTTCTAAGGGACTCAAACCCATCCTAAAATCTAAATGGTGATACTGGTGAATCCTAGATTTTGGTTGGTTGACCATTGAGGGGGAGGGGTGAACTTAGGTCCTCCAGTTATCCTGGGTCAGCGATGGTGTTGGTCCATATTTTGTTACAATTGTAACATATTTTACTTAATGATTAATCACAAAGATTGATAGTTTTTGTGTTACAAATGGGCTCCTGTCGCGCACGAAGCATGCGTGTTGCACACGCGAGTGCAACACGCATTTTGCACGCGCGAGTGCAACACGTATGCTGCACGCGCGTCAACAGTCATCATTATGTATATTTGTAAACACAAAGAAACGTACGTATGATGAAAATTTTGAATATCATTCGAGGAAAATTATCACAACAGATAAAAAACATTTCAGTTACCTAAATAAAATAAATACTAACATTTTAGAACAAAAGTTTATATACATTCGTTGGAAGCTTCTTTTTATAAGATTGAAGTAATAAACTAGCGTGCAGTACCTATACCAGGTAGTAAGTGGCCACTGCCGTCCATGGACATCTGTAATTTCTGTAAGATCTGAATCTTACCTGAGGTTAACCACAGATGCGTTGCTACCGCTGAGGACTAAATGGGAACGCCTCGAATAAGTATCTCCTTTACCACACCCTTTAGACCAGAATACAGCAGCGCATAACACTGCCGTTATTAGACATAAATAGGTGTGGTGGTGGGGCTTCCGAAGTTGAACCACGAACAGTTCAATCACCTTTAAAGCTTTAACAAATTATTGTAATTATTTGAATTGCTTACGATGTCGTAAGAAAGGTAAATAATTACAATTTGTGATATCCCTAGAAAAACACCACAATGCCCGATTTTGTTTTCTACAATTTAGTTCGAATATAAAAAATATGTTACGTAATGATTGATAAAATCAGGATGTGATAACATCTCATAATTAAACCAAGCACGCACGTATTTATTTGATTGAGGGACATATTAATTTTCAATTAATTTTTCTTGTAGGTATCATTTTATCACGTGCATTATGACGTAAATTACAAAGAAATCACAATTAGGTCTCATGTTACCGGATGTGTGAGCTTTGAGAAAAACATGTCTAGGTTGGTTTTTGATTTTTTGGGCAGGGCGAAATTAAGTGATACAAAATATCCACCTGTTTGAATGATCTGAAACCAGGTCCATACGTCTGTGATCGAATGCAATTATGGATCTCAACCACAACAGAAAACTAAACCGAAATTAAATTGGAGATTATTTCCCCCGATTGTAGAATTTATGTAACAAAACAAATACTTATTATAAATTTTCAACGAAATGTAAAAATAAACAAAAAGTAATACAATAAACGCAATACTGAATTTATCATTTAGTATATATTATAGTCAATAACTGAAGTGTTTGTTCATGTGTTGATAAGAGATTTAAAAAGTTCTGGATACCGCTGAACAGATTTTTACAATAATCGCGAAAGATTTAGACCTTTTAAAATATTTTCAGTTGGTGTTTAAGAAATATCTCGTGAAATTTAAGAGTAAAATATGCTAATTAATAGTAGCAGTAGCCAATTGCAAATTTAGTTCCGTAGATTTTAGATTATGTATAATACCAGTACAACAGTTTTTTTTAAGTATGTACTACTTTTTATTTGTTACTTTAGATTTAGTCAAAATAAACAAGATTATATATGAAAATGAGTTTTAATTATTGACGAGGCTATAACATGAAAGTAAAAAGTTTAGGTAATTTTCAGATACTTGAAGGGTTTATTCCAATAAATTGGTAATTGAATGTATGTACAGAATATCGATTTTAGCATAATACAAGTCAAGCAAACACAACTATGATGTGACTATGCTGTCAATCAACACACCTGTTTGTAGAACGTTGGCGCATCGAAGTATCCTTCTGGAGAATCCACCACAATGCAAAAGGGGGCCGACATAATATTTCGAAAACCTCTCAAGGACAGCAAAATCAGTGTGGATACCACAGTGGCCAGGACGACGAGGTCTGGGTCGTACAGCGTATCGTCTAAGATTTTCCAAACGCCCCTACAAGCTCCGACGTTGATAAAGCCGGCCAGACATGTATAGAGCCTCGTTAACACGTAGTACATCCACCCGATCTCGGGAGTCAGCCACTTACTGAAGTAATCTTGGAACACACACAGCAACAGTCCAACACAGCATCCCCCGAGGGCAGTGACGACTGCGCTCCAAAATGGATAATCAGGCAAAATGTACAAGTCCATTAAGCTCCATGCTGATGCCCAGTAAATCATAACGAGGGGCCCAATTATAAACGCAGAAAACAGCGTGTCGATTAACTCCAAAAGGGCCTCTAGGGCTCTCGGATTGGTGATGACATGTCCCAAAATTTCAAATACGCTTCCACGCATATTCGAACGAGGTTGGTTAGTAACTGCTCAAGTAGTCTAACTTGTGTCGTATATATATTATTATCGCGCAGATTTATTACTGTATTTACTGTATCTCAGATTTTTAAAATGGCGATATCGCTCCTCCAAAACTATATTATTCAAGGAGAGTGCCGTTTCAAGGCACTTCACTGCAGACAGACTCCGGTCAAGCGGACGCGAATACGCAGTCTAGCGTGAACGGGTTGACACGTTTCACGACTAAAATTACGCATATTATTTTATTCGTCACGACACACGAAACAGCCATTCACGAGACGGAAATTCAACGTCAGTCTAAAAGGTTTACTGATCACAATTCCTATACATCAAAGTGATCTAAATAAACACCGCGCACTAGCGATATAATATAAATTATTAATAATAAAATAACGTATAAAAAATATTCAAGACGCGCACTGTCGCTCACAGTCGAACGATGCAATTATTGTAACACTTTTTGGTCCGAACGAAAGCCAAGGGATTCCCCAGTGTAAAAGATTTTGGCACGAATATCGTTTATATATGCAAAAAGAGAGATAGACATCGCGATATCGCTACCCGTTTTATCCAAGCGACAAATCCAAGTCTTTTAATATGAATCACAGCAAAATTATTTCAGATAATGAAAATTATTGGAAATATTATTGATTGCATATGGTATTTGGAGTAGGGTTTCGGCTCGTGAATTTTCGCCTCAAAAATTATAAGTTCTCGAAAGTCTTAAGTCGAAACGGGGAAAAATTCAATGTCTGGAGAACTCGACAAATCTACTTTTCCAACAATTAGTCCAACTCAATCCGCTAGTTACCTAGCGGTCGGATTTGGACAAAAATAAATTGAATTATGATCATCAAAACTTAATCATTATAAAGGTAATAAAAATACTATTTGATTTAATTGATATCATTTATCAGTCTGACAAGCAATAACGCGAAAAAGTAAATAAAAATATAAGTATATATTGGTTTCGTACATACTGTGTATGTACTAAACCAACATAGTCCCGAAGTCGGCGCTTAACATATTTCGTTACATCACGACAACGAATCTATGTATCCCACGAGTAGGTACATGAGCATCGACTTCAGAATTATATACTTTGTACTGTCTATATATGAATCCAACATATACTTAAATATTTTTTTGATGCACTTATATCATCATATGATGATATGATGCACTTATATTTGTATTCATATAATATTACTAATATTGTTTTATTAAAAAATACCTAAAATAAAGTAGTGAAATTTCTGAAAACGATCAAACTCATTAATTTTTGTGTCTAGTTAAAAGCCTGATTCTAAAATTTCAAGATTTTAAATTCCATACAATTTTTAAATGTCTATTTGGCTCCTAAGGGGTGGAATTTTTAAAATCGATTGAACACGACAATTATTATTTGTAAAATCCTAAATATTTAATTTTACTTTTCTTTCTTATAATAATTAGCCATTACATAATAATGATAATAATCAACTAAAACATTTTTTTAATATACCACTTTATATAACGTACTTAAAAATAGAAGTAAAAAATAGTTTAGAGTAGAAGTAGAAAATAATCTAAACTTGGGGCGCATTCTAGTTATTTTATATATAAAAATATCTTACTTTACAAATTATGATATTCAAACTGATATGGAACTAATTTCTTGATACTCTCTCTATTCATTTATGCATGCGCTATAAATAATGTTCTCCTTTTTAATCTCCTATGAAACCTTTTTGTCATCTGAATATGACTTATGGCAAAAAATTTAAGTCTGTAACTCATCGAAAAGGTAGTGAAAGAAGATAAGATCTAAGGAGTTAATACGATTTTTTTATCACTCCTTTTTTACTTATAACAAATTATTTTTGATTTTTTAGTTCAGCTACTTATAAAAGTGTGATTTTTTAGTGTTTAGAACTATTATTCCTTTTTTAGTTTTTAATGATGATATTTTCATAGTAAGAAAAATGGTCTTTCAGCGCATCATATGTGAAAACAGGCTATCAAGTCGTTCTATGATTTATTTCGTAATTTATCCTTTACATGGGACTCTTTCTGTCAACTTGAGCAATGAAGTTCTCTTTTCCGAACACCACCCAGAGCCTTACGCTGGTAAGTGCTACATAAGTTCGTCCAGCGGCAAACAGTCGAGAAATTGGATAACTTACTACATGATCAATTTTTTTTCTAAACGAAAGGTTCTTTTTTCTTTTTTTGGTAATTCTGACTATTAGCGAGTAAAACCATTTTTTTTTGTCCCGTAGCGAAGCACGGGTACTACAGCTAGTAAAGAATATCGATGTAGGATCGGAGGTAAGGACTTACTTAAAAAATAATTTGTTAACAAAACAAAGTTTCATTCCGTATTATTACGGAATTATACGTAACATTATTAAGGGATGCATTTTAAAAGATGTTTCAGAAAATAGGTTTTTTATTATTTCTGACATGTCCATTTCTTTGGCATGTAGGTACAGTCTAAACGGCTCTACGGATTTTAACATATGACGTATCATTGGAATATCTTAGTTGACAGAGTGGTATATATATGTTTTTTTTTATTTTTAATTTGGCGACTGCGTGTAGAAAAAAGAGGGGACGCATCGTAGCATCGTTATTATATAATTTGTATTTTCATATACACATTTAATTTTTATTTGCACTATTAGATATTTATTACACCACTGTGCGACGCAAAGGAGGGTTATGCTGTTAAAAACAGTCTATGTTTGTATGTATGTATGTATGTTTCTTTGTGGCACTTTGGAGACCATATGATCTGATTTTGATGATTCATAAATACATCCATTCTATGATCTATGTATATGTAATCAAAATTCAATATGGCGGCAAGCAAACGCCATATTGTGAAAATAATACCTAAATAAAAATTGACGAGTCATATGGAGTGGAGTATCGTTGATTAGAGAATCAAAAATAATTCTAAGGTTTCTTTTACCGTTTTTCATCTTGTACAGTCATTTAGGATCTATAACGATTTAAAATTGGTAATGAAACATTTATCAACGTGGCGTGATGAATCATTGAATACACAAGCAACAAGGAGTGAGCGGGCACGCAACATACAGTAAAACTATTTTTGAAAATGAAACAAAATTATTTATTCTAACGTGCTACGTAATGGAGCGTAGGTTTGTAAACGTAAACAAACATCAAAAACGTCAAAAAGTTTAACGTAAGACAGAGGGATAAGTAAAAATTATTGAAAATAAGTATAATAAAAAAAGTTTCTGCTTAAAAATGAAGCAAAACCTATCACAACTACTTATTGTTATCATAAAACTATAATAATCGGTAATAGCAATATTAATACGAAGTATCTAAATAATTTCATATTATATAGTTGTATATTTATCTAGTTTATTATACTTATATTATATAGTTTATGTATATCTTAGTTTAGATCATTTAGATTTTCTTTTACGACAATTAGCGATTGAAAATAATGTGTTGTAGAATTTAACGAATAATAAAGCAGGATGTTTCACTTTCAATTACATAAACAAAATAAAGATTTTAGCGAAACGCAAGCAGACATCTCCACAAATTTAAAACACACCTGTTTAAAGAAGGTTGGCGCATCGAAGTATCCTTCTGGAGAGTCCACGACGATGCAGTAGGGGGGTGAGGCAACGTTGCGAATAGCTCTTAAGGACATCAACGTCAGCGTGGCGACGACAGTGGTCAGGACGACGAGATCTGGGTCGTTTATCGTGATGTCTAAGATGTTCCAAACGCCTCTACAAGCTCCGACGTTGATAAACCCGGCCACACACGTATAAAGCCTCGTTAATACGTAGTACATCCATCCGATATCGGGAGTCAGCCACTTACTGAAGTGATCTTGGAGCACACACAGCAAAAGTCCAACGCAGAATCCTCCGACGGCAGTGACAACTGCGCTCCAAAATGGATGCTCAGGCAAAATGTAGAAGTCCATTAGGCTCCATACCGATTTCCAGTAAATCATAACGAGGGGCCCAACCAGAAATATGGAAAACAGAGTGTCAATTAACTCTAAAAGCGCCTCTAGAGCCCGCGGACCACTGATGAATTGTCCCAAAAGTTCAAACACGCTTCCACGCATTATCAAACGAGGTCTGTTGGAATTTGCTCAGCTAGTATAACTTGATCCGTATATATAATATTATGGTGGAAAAAGTATTACTCTATTTCTTTATCTCTGATTAAAAATGATGATGAACCCTCCAAAACTATATCATTCAAGGAGAATGCCGTTTCAAGGCACTCCGCTATAGGCAATCTCTTGTCAAGCCGATGCGTATACGCAATCTAATGTGAATGGGTTAATGTGTTTCAAGTCCAAAATATCAAAAACTTCTAAATTGCCTATGGCACACGATCTAGCCATTCACAAATAGGAAATTAAACGTAATTTTAAAAGATTTGATGATCACGATTCCTACACATCCGGGTCACCTAAATTAATAACGCGCACTAGCGGCACAAAATATCAAATATCAAAATAAAAAAAAATAATAAAAGTTATATGTAAATATTAGAGATGCGCGCACTATCGGTAACAGTCGAACACTGAAAGTATTAAAACACTGTTTGAAAGGAAAGGCAAGGGATTCCCCAATGTAAAGATTTGGGCACGAAAATCTGTTTATATATGCAGGGAAAGACAGATATCGCGATATCGCTGCCTATTTTATATAAGCCGACAATCCAAGTCCTTTAAAATTAATCATAACAAAATTATTTTGAAGATAATAAAAATATTGAGTTAAATATAAGTATTTGGAGCGTTTAGTCGTAGACTTTCCGATGTAATTCAAGAACCCCAGTAAAATCTGAAACAATAACGTATCAATTTATTTGCTGTGTTTTGCCTTTACTCGCGTTGGTAAGTTATATTTAGCATACCTGTTTGATCTAGATTTATTCACTTTGTAATAGATATTTTATTTTAAACTGATAAATAAATGTAAACTAAATAAAAAAAATCATCACAAATAAAGTTCTTTTGTCAATACTTGACCATTTTTTTTGGTCGTGAAAGATTTTTTTTTTATTTTAATTGGAAAACATATAGTGATTTGAAACTAAATTACTAACAACAAATTTAATAGTACACTATTATCCGTTTTCGCTATGCATTTACACATAAATGATAAGTTTTTAGCATTTCTAAAAATGACTTAAATACATATTTCGTAACAATATTTCACAGAAAAAAATGTACCAATGTAATTTTAACATTTTACTGAATCTTTTAAATTTAGGTAAAAATATTTAATCAATGTGTTGTGTTAATTAAGTATCGTAATAGTAATTTCAATCCATTATAGAGTAAAAATAAGGAAAAAAACATCTGCTGCGCTACCTTATTCAATTTTCACACCGGGACACACCTCGAATGTAAAAACTTTTCAAAATGTGACATAAAGAAAATTTTCAAGTTTCAATTTGGAAAATTACATCTATAAATCATATTTATTTTATAATTCATGAGGTAAACGTGAGAACCCTACCGTAAGCAGATAAATTGGGCGGAGTCTAATATGATGTCAGGTTTGCCTTCTACCAATCAAACATAGTCGATAGCAAGTATTTTTCGCCTTATTAATGTAGATTTGAAATTTCGTCAGCCTTTTCGTTACTTGTTTAATCCTGTAAGATCAATTTACATGTCAGATTGAAAGTATTTAACGGACAGTTTGTAAATTTTAGTTTACTTTGTACTAGACGTAATTTAAAGTGTCATTCTTATCCTACTGAAAGTCACAAAGTATAGCAGAACACAATATTTGCTTAACGAAAAATAAACCTCATAAAAAGCCTTAGTAAATGAAGATAAAACCGGTTCTAGACAACAAGAAACTACTTCTTACCTCTTGAATCAAGCCACTTTTTATTGAACTAGATGAAAACCTGGCTTCGCTCGGTTGAAATGTCACTATAGGTAGGTAGATATTTGTGTAGTTATAATCATCTAAAAGGTATTACACCTTAGACTTAGAAGCAGATATTCGTAAAAGATGTCAGTTCGCTAGACGCCACTTGTAGTAGCTAGTTTACAATTTAATATACTCGTCCCTGTGCTAGCGACACCCAAATTCAAATTCAGAGCATATTTATACGAACCTACTGACGTTCTTAACAACGCGGCGTCATGATGCAGAAATGCGAGGTAAATATTGTAACGCCATCTAGTATGAAATATCAAAACTATGTAAGGTAAATAACTCCTGGCATTTTTATCCAATTATTACGTGAATCGGCTTTAAGGAATTCAAGATGGCATCCGAGTGGCCAATATGGCGCCTATTTGCACCATTAGAATTTAACAAAATACTCGACAATCCGAATTTTGCGGATATATGTTGTCGACTCTAAATCAATATTTTTTTGTTTTATTATTTAGGTAAGATTTCAGTTCTGAAATAAAAGGTTTTGTGGATGCTGATTGGGCAAATTGCACTTTAGATAGACGGTCATATACTGGATTTTGTTTCTTATTGTCCAATGGTGTCATATCATGGGAATGTAAAAAACAGAAAACTGTTGCACTCTCAAGTTGTGAAGCAGAATCTATGGGCATTTCAGAGGCTTGTAAAGAAGCTATATACCTAAGAGCTTTGCAATTTGAAATATGTAATAAGATGTATACTTTAGTGTTATATAATGATAGTCAGA
>MOOZ01002253.1:126488-138948 GCA_002930495.1 Cecropterus lyciades
TTCCGCTGCATGCGCTGCGTAAACGGTTAAAGTTTCGTAAAAATATGTATGACAGAATTGATCCCCTTTAAAAGTTCTAAAAAAAAGTCAGCGACAGCATATGTTTATCTATTCAGGTAAACTCACTGTACCAAATTTCTTCCAAAATAATGCGTTATTTGCGAAGTTGTTATTATAAATATAATATTTATTCTTATCCAAATAAATACATAAATTAGTTTTCTTTGTAGTACCAAACTAATACGCGGGTGAAACCGTGGAGCGCAACTAGTAATTATATAATCAGGGAGGACATCGGACCTACCCGAAAAAGTCCGAGATGAAAGTGCTATAGAATGAGTAATAACAACAAATACGTGTCAGTTGCATCTTTGTCAAGCACAAAGGGGACATTAACAACAAAAATAATCATGTAAAATTGCAATGGCAAGATAACAGCTTTATTATCTCACTAACATTATAAATGCGAAATATTGTGAGGATTCTAATTTCGCAGAAATTTGGCTTACGAATAGTTTATGACTTGGATTAACACATAAGATACTCATTGCCTTGGAAGACGTGACCGAAGCAGACAGAGAGCATTGCTTTATACAGTACATATTCAGTCTACCTGATGATATGTGACCCCTGCTGCTCATCTGTAATTAACTGACGTTCTCTAACGACTCTGACGTTGGTAACAAATGCGTTGCCAACCCTGAAGACTAAGTTGGAATGCCTCGGGTAAGTATGCCATCCTTAGCGCGTTCCTCGACCCGTCAGTGTCAATCGGGTGTTTTTCCAGGCGATTTTTACCACCTATTTTTATTTGAACTCCATGTGTTACCAAGTTATTAGTCTAATATTAGTTTCACAACTTTCTTAGTATTGAAGCCTGTTGCTCAGCAGGTGTCGATCTTGTAACTAAGTAGAGCAGAAGAGCAATCTCATTTACAATTCAAATGTAATTCAACTTACGGTAGCGCCGTCAATCCCTGGGGCGAAACTTCAATCATCTCCGTCAACAGAAAGGGATGAATGTCTAATTATTACTATTTGGGCCATTTGTTTAAACTTTTATAGCAAAACATGATTTAGACGACCCATTGGCGCGGAATCGAATGCTGTCCATCTTTATAAAAAAGATGTGGTGTCGTGGGACACCAGGTAGGAACGAAGTTCCTTCGGCTAACGTAGAATGGACACAGTTTGCAAAAAAAAATCGTGCTCAATTTTATGTAGGTTTTCTTGATTTTTCTCTTAAATTTTGCTGATTCGTTTTTATTTACGTACAGAAAAGTATTTAGGAAATTCAGTATTTTAGGAAATAATAAATTACGTAAAATAAAAAAAAAAAACGTAATTCATTCAATTATCAACTAAAATAACAAAACATGTCTCTTTATTTTTGTTTGACAACATAAAATTACATAGAAATAGAAATAATTACTAGAAAAAGTTTATTATTATTATTATTATAAGTAATTCTTATTAATCAGTCTCGTCATTAAATCCTGGAGTGGTAATAGAGAGAGAAGGGATAAGAGAACGAAAAGAAAGAGGGAGAAAGAGAAAGGTATTATATACTACTCGCTTGTGTATACGACTGTCGCACCTGCGCACGTCTCATTTAACGGTTTTGTTCCACGGACTTTTTCTTACGGTTTTACTATCACATTTTTTTCAGTTCGGTCGCGCAGCAAAATCCCTATCTCCTCCAAGCCTGCCGTAAGGAACTTCGTTCCAATAGGGTTCATATAAGATTGGAGTACTGCCTTAGGTTGACTACACATGCGTTGTTCCAGCTGAAGACTTTTCGAATGCATATTATGCATGCAATATCGCATACAGTTTATTTGATAGTCAGGACACTGCCGCTTTTGAACATCTTTGAACTTCCGAGAACTGAGATAGTCGCCTCATATGAAAGTGAGCCGGCATTGTTTCCGTGGTCACCCTTCTACCGAATAGCAAGAACTTCTTCACCCTAGATATAGGTTTGGCGGTGGTATCTCCCCGGTTGAACCATACTCATTTTACCACCTTGCAAAATTTTATGAAGGGCAGAGGGACTAAAATGTCATGGAGGGCAGTCAGTCCTGCGATATGTGCCTCTGTAAAGATAAGTATAGGCTATAGATAAGTATAGATATAATCACATCGGGATAAGTAATTAATCTTTTCATCATTGATATGAGTTTATTCAGTATTTGAACCCCAATCTAGTGCTACACTATTTTTTTTACATCATTTTTCATACTTACATTAACTTCAAAATGAAAAGAAGTATATTATAAGTATATTCTCTACTTTGCATTAATCCTATCACGTACATATTAAAATTTAGGTCGAAGTTAAGACGCCTCATTTACTTAAATCAACCTTATTACAGTCTTCACATCTGAATAAAAAAGCCCGAACATTGCTTCAAAGAAATAGAGCTTCCATTACGGATAAACCACATATTCCTTTTAAACGTAACCTTCTTTTGTGTTCCATTCATATTCTCTCTAATTTTGTTCAACTGCGCTAAATTTCACTTTATCAAAATCTCCTTTGCGGCTCCAACGAATTATGGAACATTTAATTTTAAGTCGCTTGTGGAATTTACGCCATCTCGTCCATTTAAAAGCAAAAAGAGGATTTATTTAAAGCTGACCTTTTTATTATTCTGGTTTATGTAAAATAATTTATTATTTTAACACACAGATCTTTTGAAATTTTCATTACTTGTGTCATTTATGCATTAAAAATTTATTTTGATGATTCATTTATAATTAAGGTGAAAAATCATGGAAATACCTAATACTTATTTTCATGATACGCGTGGATATGGCTATGCGTGTAATCCCTCGATGAACCGATATTCGAAAGGGAAGAAAGGTCCTCGAGTGGCGTCCACCATCAATCAAAATTAGCACAGATCGCCCAACGATCCAACGATCCGAGGTGAACCGATGACTCGACGAAGACAGTGGAAAACAACTGGACTCTGGAACTGGGCCGGTTGGAGTGGCGCCAATTAGAGGAGGCATTTGTCCAACAGCAACCTTTAAACAGCTGATCCCTCTATCAGCTGTTTAAAGGTTATTTATATCGTCCTTCTGACCCAACTCGTAATAGAAGATGCAACTAAATAGATGACGACTCCCCGGCCAGACAGACATTTGGTTTTGGTACTGGGTGTTTGTGTATTCGTATTGTCCATGGCACCCACGATACAGAAAATCCTACTGTGGGAATATTAGTGCAGAAAGCGTTTTTTAGCAACTGCCGCTAAACTGGACAGATGTAATCACTAAATAAGATTAGATTAAAGCTGCAATATCGACTAACCTGACATATCTCACGTAAGGAAGGCACAACCACACCAGAATATACAATAGCAGTGTTTAATACTGCATTGGAAGGCGAAAATATTTGTTTGTCTTCGGAGTCGAACCATAACAGATTCTATCACATTTATTAGTGTACCGCCCCCCTCCCCCCTAAGTTGTAGAGATACGTTCCGAGCAGAGGAACATAAAAAGATTTACAACTAAAAGCCATAGCCTATTTAAAATAGTTCATGGACACAGATAGTTATTACGCTAAAACTATTCCTATCAGATAAAAACGGACCCCACCTGTTTGTTCACGAAATCACTTACCCCTAATTCATTCACAGAAGGTGTGTCGCTGTTTTTTGCATCGTTACCCTTTGACCGTATTACCTGTATTCTATAAAAATAGGCGCAAACTTCCGTGCCTATAAATAAATGAGTATACGTTCAAATAAAATGAAATTTGATTTGGAAAAATATCCATTTTTTGATAGTTAATTCACCTAATAATTCTCTCTTATAATTACTCCTTATAACTTCTCTGTTGATATGAACTTTTACTAAAAATGTATTTGTCAAGAAAAAACTATTTTACATTAAACTTAGTAAAGCTGTAATTGTCAGAATAACTTTCGTAAGGTACACAAAACTTTTCTATGTTCTGCCGGCAGTGATAAGCACGAGCAGTAAGTAATAGTGTCACGCAGAAGTTTATAACAGTACCAATATTAGATATAGAACTATTTTATTATGTATGTAGCAAAACATTCTCAGGTAGGAATTTGTGTTATTCCTGAATCTCCGTATTTACCAGATGGTAGAATCTGTGAAGTTCAACCGGGGAGGTATATCAAGACCTCCCCTGTTGAACTACACCTATTTCTAGCGTGAAGCAATTCTTTCGTTTCGCAGGAAGGGTGTGGTTGCCAGTTAATCAAAAGTTATGCTTACTACACGTAACTCTATAGCATTTACGGTACCATTAGAATGAGGAAGTACTCGCATAAAGGATATAAAAAAGTCGTATTTCGCACCTCCCATAACATTTGTGGGAGCCCTCCGTATTTATGGCGCACACACGGATATTTGATCAAATGCGTGTCGGTATCCAATCGTTTCATGCCTTCGCGGACTATTCACGAGCTTTGTATTCATGCCTGCGTGCCTTTCATGCCATACGTTGCTAGGGTCGTACGGTGATGGCATATAAAGTCAAGTTTCATACCGGCTCATACATAAATAAAGATTATTAAACTTTCACGTACTATTATGTACTATTTTTCACGAGGAAAAGAGCTACGTGTTATATTATGGTTTCTTAATGCATTTTTCACTAACTGAAGCCGATCACAAATTAAGTCATCCGCAATACGTCCGCTGGTTTCCCACTATACAACCAATACACCTACTTCTAGCTGTAGTGGTGATACTTTACCGATCGAATTCGAAAAATATATATAATAATATAATAGAAAAGCAATTTTGCAACTTAACTTAATAATTACGTTTATTCCTCTAATATCATTAAAGCTAAAAATCGTAACTTTAAGATTTAATAATCCAATTGCTTTTTAAATTACTACAAATAAAAAGCAAAAACACGAAGTTTGATAAAAAACAGATTGACGTGGAAATATTATAGTTGGATCTTGGATTGTCACTTATTCAAATGCGAATGACAGCCCTACAGCGTTCTATAATTCTCGTTCGCATTCATGACATTCATGTCCATTACATTCATGTCGCTTTATCCACGCTTCATACCACAGCGTGCTTTTTATACTGACTTCATACTTCATACCGCAGAGACTGTCTTTTTATGCCCGCTAAACGGTTTAATATATCGTCGAAATAAAAGCTCTTTAAGGCTTTTGTTTTTAAAAGATACGGAGAAGTATTAAAATATTTGTACTGTACCTTACTGATACAGTATAATTATAAAATTTAAACAAAATAAAGGAACTGTTAAATAATTCCGTTAAATAATTTATATACTTTGATTTCACAATAAAATGTGGTGAAAAATTTATGTCAACTAAGAAATCCAGTAAAACTATGAATATTAAGAAAAACTTTAGCTTTATTACACCAATCATTTATGACTACCCTGGTCTTATTTACAAATCTACTAAAAGTTTGAAGTTTACGTAAAATAATAATCTTAATTTGACACGAAGCAAGATATTTATATTCTATCCAAATTGTAAAATATGATATAATTTGAAAATTTATAAAGTTATAACTACATTCAAACAATGAAATTTTTATTTCAAATTTGTAATTCGGCTTTGTTAATTAAATCTCACTAATCGGGGTCGTTAGAATCGTGTTATTACGGGCAGTTTTATTCATTACTCGAACTAACGTAAATTAAGATTTGTTTTCGTTGGATCATAAATTTATGGCTCAATTATACGAATATTATTCTCTGCTTTCTAACTTAGGCTTCTAAGTCTCAAAAGGTACCCGAATACGGCATATGAGAAAGAAGCTTTTACCCGCGGCTCCGCTCGCTTCAGTCATTTACCACGATAAAGAATACTTCATATATATATCCAAGTCATAAACTATGTGTGTTTCCAATTTTAGCCAAATAGAATCAATAGTTTTACGTGAAAGAGTTACGAATATACATACATTCTCAGAAACCCGCGGCTTTATAATGCAAGTATGAAATGATATGACTAATATTCCTACACTGATATTATTGTCATCAATACTCCTTCATTGTATTGAATTCTATAAAGTATTACTAAATTAAAAACAAAGTACGTTCACTGACAAATTAATTTAAAATTAAGCTCAGTATTTTCAATGTGGATCATAAATTTTAAATGTACTTAGTTAAACTTTAATATTGACCGACAAACAACGCACAGATTCATTCTGGTGGTCTAGAGAAATTTGTACAGAAAGTTCTTATCTAATGTAGAATAAGTACTAATAAAAGATTTGTAGTATGTATCCGCTACGGGGTTAAAAAGAGGGTGAAACTTGTAAATAAATAAAGCAGCAAGATTGCAACAGGGCATATTTTTCAAGCACTCTAACATATAAATCTCTCTGTCTATTTAAACTTGAGTTTTCATAATCTATGATTCGATTTTTGTGGGATCGGCAAACGACTACAGACATTTGCTTACTGCAACTAGGCACTTTCAACGGTGCGGGTTAAAATTCAAAGCAACTTTGTCATTTAAAATGCCTAAGTAAGGGTTCGCAAGGCACTTTCCAAGCTACCAATCCGCTACGAACTTGTCCTCTCTATATGACTTCAACCTCTTTCCACGGTACGTCAGTACGCGCGTAGTCTATATTCGTTCGTAATATTGCAGCCCGTGGGAGGCCACCATAATGTACGATTCGATATCGTTGACGTGGCCTAAGCACTCAGCTCATGAGCGGGCTAATTTTTGTGACATTTTGGACACGCAATACAGCAATGAGTGACAAATAAATAAATATGTATAGGCAGGTTTTATAGACTTTGAAATTTTTTGCTACGCTAAACATTTATATGTGATGAAAATAGCAAATGGGCATGCAGTATTTATCATACCTACACCCCTTTCCTGTGTCCTTATTACAAGTATATTAAGTCCTCAAAACGATCACCGCTTACGTTTAAAACTACAATTTTAAAGTAAAAACGTAAAGGAGTAGGTATATTGCGATTTATGGACGAATACGAAAACGGTGATCGTTTCAAGGTAAACGTAATAAACTCGTACTGAGGGTACAGTACTATGCATATTATAATTATGTATCTGACTTTAATTATTACTGCTTTACGGTGAAGGAAAACATCGTGAGGAAACCTGCACACCTGGGAGTCCTCTAAAAAAAATTGCTTTAAAAAACTTAAAAAAAGCACGCTTTTGAAACATGCTGAATTAAAAAAATCGAAAATAATTTTCTATAAGTTAAAAAATAGAGCGATAAGAAAAAATCTTTTTATCGTAAAGAAGCGTGGGGTTTGCGATATTTTATAATGACAAAAATAAACTTGTAACACCCTAAGCATTTTAACGATAAAAATATTTTTATCGCTCTACTTTAAGCGTGTTTTTTAAGTTTTTAAACTATTATTTATTTTAAATTTTTTAGTTGAGGTACTTATAAACACGTGTTTTTAGTTTCGATGATAATTTTATAGGGAAAATAGATTTTTAGCGCATCATATGTGAAAACAGCTTATCTGGTTACAAATCAAAATACTTTGACACATTCAGCTTGTTTTAAAATTGGGGGACTTGTAAACAAACTTGGTGAAAAGAGGTTTTTCACCACTTTAAGGGATGATTTTCTTAGAATGGTGAAGTATGTGTTTTATTATATTAAACCGCAAATTCAAATACTAAGTTACATTGAGCATGCATTAAAATTGGAGGACTTCATAAAAACTTTCATCCCCTATTTAACCCTTATAGGGGTAGATATATAAAGTGATGTATATAGAATATTTTATTGTCATCGGTCCTTGTTAAGCATGCAAAGTTCTAGCTTCATCCGATGTTTCAAACTGGGTAAAAATCCGTTCCGCGTTCAAAGAAGGGTGTGGTAAGGGAGACATACTTTTCCGAGGCATTCCATCTCAGTCCTCAGGGGTAGCAACGCATCTGTGGCTAACCTTAGATGAGACGTTGATTTTATCTAAGGTTGATTACAGATGTCTATGGACGGCAGTAGCCACCATCAGGTGGACTGCATGCTCGTTTGCTACTCCTATACTATAAACAAAAGATTCCGTTACAAACATACATTGATACGACCGAAGCTAATAAAAGCGTGTTATAAAAAAGTTCTCAAAGGTATGTAAAGTCTATCAATTCACACTTGGCCTGCGCGGTGGACTATAGCCTAAAACTCTCTCTCTCTCAAAACTCTCTGAGAGAAGACCCGTCCCTAGCCGTGGGACAATAATGTGTTACGAAAAAAAAAACCACGTTAATTGTAGCCTATTATAAGTTCTACTTCGATAACTAGCTTACAATATTTTAATACACGGTGTCCTACCTCATCGAACGATAAAAGTTAAAAAGAAAGAACCAATATAGAGCTGGGAACTTGGTCAGGCGGAAAAAATTAAGGTGAAGTTACACGAAGTAAAAGTTAAAAATACTTAATTAATTTCGCTGTCACAACTTTTACAATAGGGGGATCGTTTTAGCCAACTTATTTGAAAGGCAGTCATATTTTTTCGTATAGGATGCTTATTTTTCGCCGTTTTTTATAGAGTAACGTTCGGCAATTCTTTAGAAAAATCGGGCTACATAATAGCTACATGAGGTATATGGCGGGCCGTATTCGAAGAGTCTTAGCAATTTGTTGACAATAGAAGGTCGCCAAAAGTAAACGGAACTAGTTTATGAAATTTAATAACATAGAAGTGTAGTTACACTTTTATGTTATTAAAGTTACTTTGACGCAAAGCTTTCATATAATACCCACATCATGAAGGTATTGAAAAATCATTCCCCCCTTTTACCTATTTAGAGCGCCATTTTCTATGTCACCCTACAAACTGAAACCATTCTAACAATATATCATATGTCACGATCCGTAAAGCCGTTTAGGCTTTAACTCGTGCCAAAGAAATGGCCATACCATGCGCTCGAAAAACATCACTTTTCTTCTAACGAAGTCGGGTAAAAAGACCCGATTAATACTTACTGGCATAGTATCCGACGTCGTTGTTAACATTGATATGACCTGCGTCTTCGGCGGCCAACATGTGCGTGTCCCATACCGACCGGTACTCCGGGTCGTGCAATACATCGTATAGGGCATCAGGCTCCACGTCCTCGAACTCTGCGACCACCTGGAATGAAGAATTCACTGTAAAAATGTTAAAAACTTTCTTATATTGAAAAGTGGTACAGGAACGTGGTTTGATTAAGCAGATGGCTTTCTGCACCGTAATACCTATTTCTGTTTAAAAAAGTAGTGTTGTAAAGCAGTGTTAAGCGCTGCTTTGTTTCGTCAAGAACGGGTTCCTTGAGTCCCGCAGAGCTTACGCCATGCGACGACGCAACCGCCGCGGTATAGGACAACTATGAAAGTAAAACTAAGTGTTATGTTCCGGTTTTAAGGATGTGGTAAGCATTCTAACTCAGTCCTCAGGGGCGGCTGTGCATGTGGCAACCTCAGGTAAAACGCTAATCGTATCTGAGGTTGATTACAGATGTTCATGGTCAGCAGACGCCACTTTCCACCATGTAGACTGCATGCTCATTTGTTACTTCTATAAAATAAAAAGAAATTTTAAATACTAATCCGACTATTAATACACGCTTTAAAAAGTATGAAACAAAAATATAGTCTCCGCTGAAATTATAATGTACAAACTATTAAAAATTTACCGGCTAATAAATAAGCAACTTACTTACACGTATTATATTTTAACGTATTTTTATACGTATTTGTAAACGTACCGACCGACCGAGACCGATTTTTTTAAAGGATAAACATGATCGTATGCCACTTTGATTTTATTTTATTATTATAATGAAACTGCTTTTGCTACAGTAGGTGGCATACGACCACGGCTTTTCTTTAAACAAATCTCTATCAGTATGACGTATAACATGACATACAGGTTAAAATCATAACCCTCCTTTTGCTTCGCCGTAGTCGGGTAAAAAGGTAGACGTAGTCGGTTAGACTTCTTATTTCAACTTTCCAATTACCTATTTGCTAATGGGCAGTGTGACGGTAAACTTTCAGCAGGTAAATTATGTCTTCTTCTGTCTATTAAAGAAATAGGATCTACTTTTCGAAATAATAAAATATACGACAGTCTAACAAATCGATAAATGTGGAGAATAATAATTCACGGATCAAAAGTCAACATCATTGTCTTACTCGTGTTATAAATGCGAAAGTTTTTTTTTTTATAGTATGGAAGTAGCAAACGAGCATGCAGCCCACCTGATGGTAAGTGACTACTGCTATAGACATCTGTTATAAACCCTAGGTAAGATCAAAGTCTAACCTAAGGTTAGCCACAGATGCGTTGTTACCTCTGATGACTAAGATGGAATGCCTTGGAAAAGTATGTCTCCCTTACCACACCCTTCAGACCAGAACACAACAACGCATAACACTGCTGTTATTAGGCAGAAATAGGTGTGGCGATGGTGCTTCCGGAGTCGAACCACAAAGAGCTCTACCACCTTCAAAATTTGTACGGATGCATTTGTGTTTGTTATTATTTCACGCACTTCTTATATTTTCACTACTGGTTGGATTTCGCGAATATTTAGCACATAGATAGTTTACGATCTAGCTTAACATACAATATTTGTTTAAGATAACATTTTCTACATTCATAGCCCAACACCAGGATTTTCTCCTATTTCGTGGGTACAAACTAGGGTTGTAACGGAGGGCATCTTAGCGGAGGTGGAGGCGGAGGCGAATGCGGAAGTTAAGAGGTTTACCTTCGCGGATGTGGAGGTTAATGGAGGCGGAGGCGGAGGTGAACTTTACATAGTACAGTTCTTAAAAATTGAAATAATTACTAATAACTAAAAACTTACTCATAATCAAAATTAAGTAGAGGAAAATTATATTCACGAACAACAGCTTTGCGGATTTATCGCCTTCCGTGCCGGCTGTCACTAAATAATTATTCACTTAGCACTGAAATTGACGGCGCTGATAAGTAACTGCGAAATATGGGAGAAATAACTTTATATTTGATGTTATATCTTTATCACAATATTCATTTAGTTACAACATGTAGCTGAGCGGCCGCGTCGCCTAGCGTCCCTCCTTACGCGTTGTACGTTAAGATCAACGTAAATAAACCTTTGTCATAACTCTGCAAGAATTTTGCGGATGCGAATGCGGAAGCGGAGGTTCGATTTTTTGCGGAAGTTGCGCAGTAACGGAGGCCGAGGCGGAGTTCCGTTACAACCCTAGTACAAACGCAAGGACGAGTAAACAAACACTCAGACCCAGAAAAAAAATCTAAATTTTGATATTGGTCTGACCGAGGATTGCACATGGAGCCATTGCCTATCAGACAGATATGATGAACGCTACCGCCACCAGTATAAAATAAATATAAAAAAAAATTGGCTGTCAAAACGTCCAATTATTCACAGAATACCCTCATATGTTGCCTGTTGCTGATTGGAGCTTTGAGAAGCTTTTGTGAGAATTTTAACAACGCTCCGTAAAACACTTGACAAACTAAGGACGCAACAGGTTGTTCGTTAAGAACAAAGAAAAGGAAAGGCGGAAAGATTGATGGTCTTAGATTAGTTTGTAAGTAAACGTGTCTAAGCTGTTATTCTTAATGATCAAAGTTTCGCGTGAAGTACTTCTTGCTTTAGTTATCTAGTTTTATTGTGTCCAGTTTCATGTCTGAGCAAGTTTTGTTGGAAATGGTTCGTTCTTCTTCATCTTTTTCATTTTGCTTAGGCAAGTGTTTCTTTCCGTAAAGAAAGATAATACTTTTTATCGCGTGTATGAATTTTCAGGACTGCATGTAAGGGGGGGAGGAGCCTTTCCACCCCCTTCCTCCCAAAAACCACTTCACAATATTTCACCGATCCCCTCCTAAGTCATCGGCTGCGGATGCCTTTGATGGTGATTTTTCTATGAGGTAGCCTGTAGCTAAATTTTACGATATAAAAAACCTGTTGTGAGGTCTGCATGTACTTTTGAAATATAAAATCAACCGCCTAAAAAAAAATTGGACCCTTCAAACCAGAACACACAACGCTACATTACGGGTATAAGGGAGAAATAGATGAAGAGGTTCCCGGAGATAGCCATGAAGTTCTAATATATTTTATAATATACATGAATAGACTACGCTAACCAATATAAATTCATAAGACTTGTTATTTGATGCTACATAAATGTATAAAAGTGTACTAAAACATTTTCCTACGACAACTTTTTCCCTAAAAGTAAACACCACTGCAACAAGATATTAATAACTGACGCCATTTTTCTTTGTCCTCGTTAATCAATTAGGCCTGTCTACTGCATGCTGTTCACAATGGATAGATTCGTGACAATCTAAAAACAATTGTGCTTACCCTTTTCCGTTATATCTATACTAATATTATAAAGCTGAAGAGTTTGTTGTTTGAACGCGCTAATCTCAGGAACTACTGGTCCGATTTGAAAAATTCTTT
>MOOZ01002257.1:96513-108305 GCA_002930495.1 Cecropterus lyciades
ATGCTACTGCGACTTCATACAACATACAAGGAAGCAACTTCTGAAATTCGCTAACTTAGTTAACGCATCTTGGATTCTAATTAGTGGATGCAAGCTGAATTTAATTACCTGCGATGCCACATTTAGAAGGAAAAGTTAATTATTATTCTAAATTGTTTAGGCTCAAAGCACATGATAGAGTTTTGTTTCATTTATTTTGAAAATTTTATCTTTCAAACATAATAATGTACTGTGATGATTATTTCATTAAAGCCTAAAATAAACCTTAATAAATAAATAGTTTTAATAATTCACAAGTACAAATCTGTGGTTTTTTTTCAGGTAATAAACAATGTAGATAATTAAAAATGTCTTAAAACTTGTGGAAAGAAATTATACTGGTTTTGTATAAGTAAGTCCCGGGTTCATGCTCCGGCTAAGTAAATACTGATACAATAAATTTAAATATTTATTTTGGGCATGTCTACATAACTCACAATCCTAATAATAGTCATATCTCATAAATACAAGTCTTATGAAGAAATAGAAAGTATTTTTTTAAATAAACAAATATTATATTTATTGAAAAATATATTTATTTCGTTCCAGTAACTCTCCTATATGACAAAATTAAAAATACACTAAAATTTTGCGAGTGCAAACATCAAAACTACCTGTACAAATTGGAGTTGTCGCAATAACAGTTCCTATCTGAATTAAAACTTTTTTGTTGAACAGTGCAGTGCAGTTAGCGATAAATGTACAAAAAGAAATCGATAAAGTGTTTCCATCCATCAGCCAAAAGGCTGATGAATGGAAACTTTTTATCTATTTCTTTATTTGGGTTCCACTGCTGGACATAGGCCTTTCTTAAATGACGCCACTCCAACCGATCCTGTCTTCTCAATCCAGAGGGTTTCCCGCTGTCTTCTTCAGGTCATCGGTTACCTAAGGAGCATAGATCGCTACCCAAACTACAAACCAAAGTGGACTAAATTCACATTTTTATAAATACTATTTTTTCAGATAATCATGGTGTATAATCTCTCTTTGTATATTTTATGTATCTTTGTTAAAGCAATATTTTAATAACTGTACGTATTTTGGGGGAAGGTTCATGTAATTACTTAAAGCTTGTAAGACATTTGGATGATTGATATAGGCTACAAATGTTTTGTAACCCCCGACGCACAAAGAAGGGTGTTATAAGTTTGACTGCTGTGTCTGTCTGTCTGTCAAACATAGCTCCCAAACGGGTAAACCGACTTGGATGCGGTTTTTTTGTTAGACAGCAAGTTTCCGGCTTCTTATATTCGGGACATTTGTATACAAGGTAATATATTTATCGGCGACACCTGTCTAACCATTAAAAACAGATGACGCCACAAGTATCCACGTGCATCGGACAATATCGAATGATCGCCCCATCTACCTGCTATTCCTATAAAAAGGGTGTGAGCCCTCGTTCATTACGCACAGAGCGTACAGATTCTACACGCACCGTCCCTTCCGGCGGAGAACCCCGTTACAGCACAACCGTCGCAAGGTATCCCCGCGTGATCAGTCGTGCATCACCAGCGCCCCACATCAGCGCAACTGACCTAAGCCGAGGTCCGTACCTCACAGGAGGTGCCCTTGGGTCAGCCGCAATCCCTATTTAAACCAGAGGCGGAAGGCCAGGACTCCGGCTATAGCTGGGTCCGCAACTATACCTCCCTCTAGAGAAGGTGGAAGGTCGAGAAACCCGGCAAGAGGGACCAAAGCCATCCCCCCTTCTAGTACAGTCTGCCTGTCCTGGCTTAAGTTTTAGGCTTGCCATAAAACCTTGTAAAGCAGTAAAGGCTAGTAGGGCCAACAGCAACTACACAATTGCTAAAAAAACGTTTATTACGCATTTGATTTGGATTCGTCTCGGTGAGCGGACCTCTGTCTGTTTCAACAGGCCGTCCTAGCTCACACTTTTACCATTTAGCTGTCTATATCTGAATCAATAAGATATTCCCGTTATATCACTTCTAATGTCCGGCCTTCCGGCCCTTTCTGGCTTCGACCTTTCAAGATCTGACACATTTAAGAAATAAATCAAACTAGCAATGGAACTTTCGTTACAAATTGAAAACATAAAGCTTTATTGCGCCGTCACGTTGCATTTTGGAATCGGTCGCGGCTGGAGCCGTAGCGATGAATCCCTAGTCCCTACTATGTTTATCACCAAAGTAATAAAAGAAATCTCGAAAAAATGTTAAAATTATTAAAACAAAAAACTCGACTGCATAAAATCTTCTTTTTAATATATATAAATTACGTATCACGTTGTTTGTCCTTTATAGACTTCTAAACTACTGAACCGATTTTGGTGAAATTTGCACATCTTGTGCAGTTTCAACCAACTTGAAAGATAGGATAGCTTATCTTAATATTATAAATTATGTGTTACGTTGTTTGTCCGCGATGGGCACTTAGACTACCGAACCGATTTCAATCAAATTTGCTAGAACGTTTGCAGTTTGATAGAACTTGAAAGAAAGGATAGTTTATATATTACATAAATTACGTGTTACGGTGTTTGTCCGCTATAGATTCTTAAACTACCGCAACGATTTCAATGATATTTGCACACCGTGTGCAGTTTGATCCAACTCGAGAGATAGGATATCCTATATAAATTACGTGTCACGTTGTTTGTCCGCTATGGACTCCTCAACTACTAGGTACATAGGTAGGCTATATAGTACGGGTATGTAACCACGACCATGTCGTAATCTGTTGAGTGGTATTTCTGTTAGATGCTTTTAGGCGGTATGCAAAGGGTAAAAACGGGACCCTATTACTAAAACTCCGTTGACCGCCTGTTCGTCTGTCCATCTGTCTGACACCAAGCTGTATCTCATGAACCGTCATAGGCAGGCAGACAGTAGATTTTTTTTACAGATGATGTATTTAAGTTGCCGCTATAACAACATATACTAAAAGCAGAATAAAATAAATATTTAAAGGAGGCTCCCATGCAGCAAACGTGATTTTTTGCCGTTTTTAAAAGATAATGGTACGGAACAAGAGGCATTGATTGAAAAAAGAGTGTTTTTCCTATAGTCAGATATATTATAAGTTGGCTTATCTCTGGTTGGATATACAATAAAAACAATACATTTTTTTAATGCCAAATGAAGTGGGCACGGGTTTGCTAGTATATATATATATATTATTGATCGCATATTGATCGCATGATGTTCGTGCGTCAGTCATCAAATAAAAAAAATACACTAAATAGTTATGTTTAATGCAGATAACATCGTCGTTTGACATTGACATTGACGTATGACATTTGAAATGGTTTTAGATCCAGATTTCTATAGATGTGGTTAAAATTCGTATCACTTGGACCTCTTCTCCTTCAAAAATTTACATTCGCAATATATTTTAGAATTTAGATTGAATTCATAAAGACATTTCCAGCTCTTTGAACGCGAAACTAAGATGGTACGTAATGGCATCGTAAAACTTAAATTCGCTAAGTTAAGAGGAAAGTCTGCGTTATCGCCTTTTCTCTATTAACAGTATTTTCAATAGAACAAAAGCTAAGTCTGAAAAGAAGTAATAAATTTAGAAAATAATTTCATAATTCGGTTCTTTTGGACTTTCTCTATACATATATTTTGTTTTTATTTTTTTATTTTTAAACAGACTTCCCAAATGAAAGAAGTTATCTACATTGCTATAATTTTTTTGCAAAAGATTGAAGTAACAAACGAGTATGCACCGAAGTGTCCACTCGCACTCCCAAAGGTTCTAACTGATTCCTACACCTATTTCTATCGTGACGCATTTTTTGCATTTCGTTGGAAGGGTGTGGTAGCCGGCTCATTTATATATGAGGCGACCATCTCAGTCCTCAGGAATAGTAACGTATCTGTGATCGACTTCAGATAGAACCCCTGTTCTATATGAAGTTGCTTTCAGACTTCCATGGGTGGCAATCACTTACCATTAGGTGGACTGAGCATGTCATTGCTCAAATCTGTAGACTAAGTTGGTCGCTTCATATGTAAGTCAATCAGCATCCATACCTTTCCACGTAAATGCAGAAATGATTAACGCTAGAATTAATGGGTAGGTTAATGAGTAGGTGGAATACTACTTTTCATCTCTTATTTCATAAAAATATATGAAAAGTAGAGAGAGAACAGTAAGTCAAACATTGGTGCCATCACAATTGAACCCCCAAGGCTTCTGAATATATTTCCTACAAATCAAAGGGTTCAACTTCGTACCCACATGAAGTACCTGTCTTTGGAGGTGAAATTCAATATATTAAATTTGGTAAAACGATATTGAAAATTAAATTAGATATTAACAGTTTAAAATATACCAATTTAATAGCACGATCGCCCATTTAATCATTTAGCGGATGTGATAAAACAAAATCAATTTACGTGAATATATTAAAGGCCGTCGTTAAACAATCCTTTCCTTTCAAAACATAAAGTACAATTTTCATTGCCTTGCACAGAATAAAGATGGGAACAAATGATTTTACTGGTCTTATTTTTTCGTGGACGGCAGAAAATTTAGAATAGGTAGGTAAGTGCTTAGATTATTTTATAAGTATTGGAAAATTATACGAAAATGACGCCCATGAAGGATACAATTTAATAACTGAACAAAAAATACTTTTTCTTAGTTATAAAAGTAAAATATTTTTCAGGGTTCCGTTGCGAATTTTATAATTTTGACAACCTTATCCTGTTCACACAAAGTGCACATAATACATATTCTTGTTTCACAAAATTTTTGAAAGATGAAAGTGTGTATCACCTTCCATTGAATTATAATTAAGGGAATTGAAAAGTAGGAATTAAAGAATAGTTTATGAATATGTGTTGGATATCATTGAATTTCAATATGACATAACTCATCTATAATAGCATTGTTTTGTTCTTGCCGTTTTGTTTTAAATTCAATTTAATATTCATAATGTTATGATGCGGTGTCTGACATTTTGTATATTCTTTGAATGTGAGCTAGCGAAGGATTTTAATAGTTTAGTTTGAAAATGCAACTGCGAAGCAAATGGAACTAACCGAACGCTACACTAAAATTCTAAAAACACATTCTTGAGTTAATTTTGTTAGGTTCTATTAAAAAAAGCTTTTGTCTTGAATAAAATCAATATAAAGTTTCTTTATTACATTATTTAGTTTGTACTGCTCTTACTTTTGAGACGATGGCATATCTAAAACCAAATGCTACGTAAAATCAACAAAGAAAAAATGTGTTACATAAATGTTCCACATTTTATTAATTTTTTTTATAATATTAAAGTTGCAAACTAGCGTGCAGTTCAACTGATGGTAAGTCGCTCCTGCAGTCCATGGACATCTGTAATCGATCCCAGATAAGATAAGGCCATAGGTGCGTTGCTACTCCTGAGGACTAAGCTGGAACGCCTTGGATAAGTATGTCTCGTTTACCACAACTTTCAGCTCCAAAACACAGCGGTGCTTAACACTTCCGTTATCAGGCAGAAATAGATGTGACGGTGGTGCTTTTAGAGACGAACCATAAAGTTCTCTACCACCTAATTAGGGTATTCGTTAACAGATTAGTAAAAAGATGGAAAAGAAATAAATAAATCTTTAATGTATATAATTTTTTTTGTAGCTAACAAATGATTAACATGATTACTAAAATAAAATACTGAAGATATATATCAAATTCTCGTAATTTTACTGCTTTTAAAATGAACCAAATAAAAAAAATGTTTTAACAAAATAAGACCGGCTTTCGAGCAGAAAAAAGTAAGAATAATTCAAATATCTGTTGGTTTAGTACAAAGACAGTATAGAGTACATAGTCACAAAGTCGGCGCTCAGCATACTTCGCTAGATCACAACGACCTCAGATCTTAGTTTAGATCTTGGTTTAGGATTTAAGGACCCTTGCAACATCAGGGTTAAGGAGTTGAAGGTCAAAAGTTTCATCTTATATTTTTGCTTAATAAACTTATTAGGTACATATCCATAAGCACAAAGTGGCTATCTAATATGGTTTACGCATTTAGTATCCCTGCAACGTCAGGATCGAGGAGAAGATGGTAAAATTCTTCATCATATCATTTTGTTTTACATATCTAATGTTCATTCCAAGTTTCATGAGAATCTGGTTGGTAGAAGCTGAGTTATCCAAAATTATCTAAAAACAGGGGGAGTGATGGTGGTTTCCATCCTATAACTCGAGTTTTTACCATCGGATCACATCTTTGTCCAATAAAGAAAGTTCTGTAATGGAATTTCTCATCAAATGAAAGTCAATAAACACCTGACTTATTCAAGATTATGAGAAATCGGGCATTTCGTATTTCCCGGAAAAACTACCGAATTTTGTTCAATTTCCATAAAATGGCACCTCCTGTTAAACTAGCCGCATACTATGCCGTTTAAATCGTATCGATCAATAGCGGCATCGCGGTGTAAAGGCTTAACAAACAAATAGCTTAAAAAATACGTGACAAATAGATTACCTCTTTCCTTTGGGAAGACGGTTAAAATACACATTCAGTCTCAAATTAATTAAATAAATACGAAATATAACAATAGAATTCATGAACGAAGTATTAATTTAGTACCAGATGCTGCATTCTAAGTAGCTTTTATATTAAGTAGAAAATTAACCTATTCGAAAATCGCCAATTTGCGAATCTCGAGCGGGAACGCTCTTTATTTCCATCGAAAAAGGGAAACAAAAAGAATTCGTATTTCGCAATCCCGCTGTAGACAATATTCAGATAAGGAGAGGTTTAAAAGAAAAAACTGTTAAGGAATCAGCGGAATCCTAACGATAAACAGAAAGGCAATGTCTTAAGAGATATTTATCGGTAAAATATTCCCCCCACAAACCGGGGGAGGGAGATCATAAAATGCGGGAAAGAATGCGCTTTGTTCCCGCCTACAAGCCAACCTTGTGTCTGGTTTAACATAATGAGATCTCGTCCAATCTTAGGGTATTGTAAAGAATAACATATCTGACATTTTAAGGAACAAATAACATTAAAAAAATAAAACTCAAAAGCCGACAGCTTAAGAACGATTAATTGCCTTCAGTTTCAGTTCATTGTTCTTAAACAGTCGGTTTTTCGTTTTTTATAATCATATTTTTCGTCTTTGTGTCAAGTACAAACGCTTACGAAAAGAATTCTAACTTAATCAGGAATAACTTAAGTCAGGAGTAGAATTTTGTGTTAGGCCATAGGTAGGACTTTTATTAGTAGTTAAGTCATTAGAATTATTTATTAATTACATACGACATTTGACGACCCGCGTGGCGGAGCGGTCACCATACCGGTCTGACACGCACTGGGTCCCGGGTTCGATCCCCGGCCAGTCAGAAATCTGAATGATGAGTTTAGGTTTCTGTTCTGGGTCTGGGTGTTTGTGTATTCGTCTTTGTGTATCCATGGCATCCACGATGTAGGAGAAAATCCTACTGTAGGGCTATGAGTGTAGAAAGCGTGTTTTTTTTTTTTACATACATATGTTCTGGGAAGACAGTGGACCATTTCCAATCAGATCGGCTGCAGGCATTTACTGCTATAATTTTATAAGAATAACAGATTGCATGGGAGTTGAAACAATATGAACATGAAATAAGCAATTAACATGCACTTTTAATACTTATATAAGTTTAATTGGCTTCTACAGGCGCCACATAATGGTAACATAATTATACTAGACACAATTAAATATCAATATTATCGTAGACATTCATTAAATGGTAATATGTTACTGACAGACAATTAGACAGGAATTCAATACCTACAACATATACTCAAAATGATTTAACTTGTTAATATATCCAATAACCAATCTTACAGTATATTGGAGTTAATTGGAAATTAATTAAAGTTTGGATAAACACGCTAATTAGACGGAAAATTCATCATGTTTGTCTAATCCAAGTGATTAATCTGATATGAAATGTTGTTGCAGATAAATTGAGGTATTAATACTTAATTCCATTAAAGGAATGGACTCCAACGTATCTACTGATATTACGAGCAACATATGTATATCAACAAGTCGGGCAACAATATCAGCTTTTTCCTTTTGTATACGTGTTGTACACGTGGTATGTAACAGTACAAGCTAAATTATATAGGGTAGGGAAGTTAAGTTGTAGTAATTTCTGAGAAAGAATACAAATGTTAACTGTAAATTCATTGTAAATAAAAAAGATTCCTTGTTAACACAAGCAATGCCCAAGAAACAATAAAAATGTTAAGTAAATTCATTACCACTAAGTTTGCTTACTAAAACATAGCTCAAACCGTTGGATCGAATAGAATGTAATTCTCTGGAGTATGGAGTATTGTTCTATAAAATGTAGAATAGCTGTAATAAATCCAAAACTCATTCTTAAATTGATTAAATAGGTGATGAAACCTTGTAATCGGTAGTTCCATCAGCCCTTTGAAGCCCGCTGTTGAACATAACTTCCCTTTTTTTTGTTCACGACGGTGAAACCTTCAAAAGGACTCCGGGTTCTCCAAAGGAACTCAATCGGAGTCCTCTGAGCGCGTTGCCCCCTCGGGCTCCACTCAGGCGAGCGGCCGGGCCCACCGCACCGACTGTTCTTAACGACGGTATGCGACCACACATACCGCCGTCCTTCCCGGGGTCACCTAGCTGGACGGTTCGAGCTGCGACTCTTATCGCCCGCAACCCCAGAAACCCCCTTTTAGTCGCCTCTTACGACAGGCAGAGGATACCGTAGCCCTATTCTGGTCTCGGAACTACAGGGACGGAACATAGCTTGTCCTATGGATGTTTTTGCCAATGGTCACCGCGCTTGACATCAGTGTTAGTGACCTGAGGGTGTTGATGTTACACAGAAGCTGTTTCCCATGTCTTGTATTTTAATTGAATCCTACAACACCCACGGAAAGATAGAGAGAGCAATATTATTCTAGATGGACACCACACGGTACGGTAGTAGTTACTTTTGAAGAAGTTCGAACCACCCACTAAACAGTGGGGATGATAAATATCTTTTACATTTGTACATCATATTACAATGTTTTAAATAACATTGTATTATTATGTATAAATGTTAAGGATCCGGGAGATATTCGATCTTAGAGAATTACCCGGGTAAAGATTGTACCCCTCGAGGCCCGAACATCCTTGCCCAACCGCCCTTATGTTGACTTAGCCGTAGCATACGAGAGATTAGAGGGTAATACGTCCCCGAATATATAGTTAATTTTGATTAACTGGTTTACAATAAAGTTTATTTAAACTTGCAAAGTACACGAGATAAGATTTTTTTTAAATATTTTTTCTTCCTAATTTGTTTTGCCTACTCTACTTTGATTTGCGTGATTGGAAAAATGTTTTGCAACTTTAATCTTGTTTTATGGTGCTTTATCACGCAAAAATATAGTTACCTAACAATAATCCGATGTAACTATCATTGTTGATACACTATAAATATGTTTTTTATTTGCATAGTATGATAGAGCTCTTCGTAGATCAAAAAAAAATACAAAGAAAACTACACTACGCAATAGTGGCAAGTAAGTACTTTAGTTGTAGAATGCTTCGACTTAAGTTTTGGTTACGGGGGCGAAACTTTCAAAAGGTACACTGAAGCCTTGGGAGAGACTCCGGGTTATGTGGGATTTTAACCCACTAAACCCTCTCAGTGTCCTTCCTCAGAGTTTGTAGGGGATTCTTGAATCTTCAGTGGAACACTACGGTGCTGCCTAGCGCGGCGCCCCTCACGGGCTCATCTCTTGGGGAACGTATAACTGTCCCCCTGCATTTCCCGATGTCTGCGACGACCTTCTCGGGGCTGCTGGCTGGGCGGTTCGAGCTCCTACTCTAGCCGCCCGCAATCCTAAAAGCCCTCTTTTAGTCACGGCTTACGATAGGCTGTAGCCATCTTCTACTCCCCGGCTACAAGGGGACATCTATAACATCCATGTTAAGTGCAATGTTCTGCTTTGAAGAATGCGTTAAGCGAGACTTGTTATCCGACTCATTCTAATTTAGTTCTCATGGCAACGCAACTAAAATTAAAGTCGGATGATACTTATTCGGGGATCATTATAGATATTCTATACGGGTTTTTGACTTGATTTTTGACTTAATTATAAGTTTTTCTTTTAAATAATTTGTGCATACAATAATAACCATATACATATATATATATATCAGTAATATTGAGTAATTAACGGTTCGATATAAAGGATAATTGGCAACATGGCTCCTCTTATTCCAAGCGATATAATTAGTATCAATATCCTTGTCTCCGCTTTCCTTCCTATCGTTTTCACTTAATGTTCGTTGACCTCTCTCTGTATTTGTGTAACAGAGTGTTTCTACAAAGCTATCGAAGCTACAGCAAACCTGTTAGCAGCTCATATTACAACTATTAAGGTTCCGTCAGTTATAAGTAATACACACTAATAATAATTGGTTTGGTTGTTTTTATATATGTGTCGGAATAAAAAAAGGTCGAAAGGCCAGAAGGCCTGGAAGGCCAGACATCAAAAGTGACAACTAAGGGAATATCTTATTGTGTCGGAACATAAGGCCGAAGCCAGAGGGGCCAGAAGGCCAGACATCAGAAGTTATAACTCAAGAAATGTCTTATTGATATAGAAAATAGAGCAATTATAGCAAAATGATAATAGTGTGGGTTTGGACGGAATAGGCCGTCCAAGCCCAAACAGACAGAGGTCCGCGCACCGAGATGCATCCAAATCAAATGCGTAATGAACGAGGGTTCACACCATTTTTATAGGAATAGCAGGTAGATACACGTGGGTACTTGTGACGTAATTTATTTTTAATGGTTAGACAGTTGTTGCCGATATAATGCTTAATTTTTATAGGTCACAATAAGTAATTTGGAAACTAAAATCTATTGGTCTTGCAAAGTTTGAAAACTGTTTATTGTTATATACGTAAAACAATAAACATATATAACAATCAAGGTATCACCCTTCGTGGTTCGACCACCACTGGGAGACATATTTTGCCGAGGCCTTCCAACTTAGTCCTCAGAAGTAGCAACGCATCTGTGTGCGACCTTAGGCAAGACGGATCTTATCTGGGGTGGATTACAAATATCCATGGCTGACAGGAGCCACTTATAATCAGGTGGACTGCATGCTCGTTCACTTCTTCAATATTATAAAAAAAAAACCCTTTTTATATTTAAATTACAGTCCACTATATCTCTTTATTTCTTACTTCTTCTCTCTCTAGATAGTAAGTATAAATACATGAAGGTGGTAAAACTCTTTGTGGTACGACTCCTGAAGCACCACCGCCATACCTATTTCTACCTAATTACAGGAGTGTTATGCGCTGTAGTGTTCTGGTCTGATGTGCGTGGCAAGGGAGACATACTTTTCCAAGGCATTCCATCTTAGTCCCAAGGGGTAGCAACGCATCTGTGGCTAACCTTAGGTGGGACTTTGATCTTACCTAGGGTTAATTACAAATGTCCATGAGCGGCAGTAGCCACTTACCATCAGGTGGACTGCATGCTCGTTTGCTACTTCCATTCTATAAAAATAAAAATCATTTAATTAAATTTTAATCAGACAAGCACTTCGTACGTGTGTATTATTCCAAGTATATCAACTGATTTAATACCATCATATTCAAAAATATGTCTCGCTTGACAGCATAGTTAGCAAAAAAAGCAAAAAACAAATACCCGATAACGCGAAGCAACACACAATCATAGCCCACATTCTACTTACCTGGATGGCAGAACGCGACGTCTCTCCAATTACGGGGATT
>MOOZ01002260.1:3433-16853 GCA_002930495.1 Cecropterus lyciades
ACCGCTGCGATCCGTCAACATTCCTGGTAGCTAAATGAAGAAATAGTTAAGAAATGGTTGTCAAGAATAAAGAAAAAACATAGTACTTGACATTTGTCGACATTTTATCAAATAATGGATTAAGGGTACATTAATATAAAATTAATCTCAATATTATTTTTACCTTAACACAAAATTACTTATAAATTACATTACCTCCTTGATTTTTTGTTTCAATTAATAATAGCAATCTATTAATAATTACCTGTAGTCCGGATTCTGAGGAGAATTAATTATCCTTTCCAACATTACATCGGATAATTTCCTCATCTCATGAGCAACCTGTAAATATTATAACACTATGAGCATTATAAAAAATATTAATGTTTTCATTTAGATTAGGAATATTTATAACATACATACCTCGACACTGAAGGAACCGAACTGATATTCGAGGCTCTGGATATTCTGTTTTATTAGTTCTACGCTTTTGCTGAATTCTCCTGTCAAAAAGTAATATACGCTCAAATTACATGGATCATTGAATCAATATAAATTTAAAATACGCCAACCTTACCTGTCTTCGGATATGTTATCCCTAACCAAGTAATTCTGATAAATTATGAGCATTGAAATTAGATTCCATCCATGCAATAGCCCTTTAAGATCAACTGAGGTATAGGCCTAATCTAAGGGGTTTTATCAATAGTCCGTGTCTAGCATACGCGTTGGTGACCGCAGTGGGAGTTGATGATACACAGTAAGACACTACTGCCTGACTCCTGGTTTACATCCCTTAGTTACTAACTACGTCATCCAAGGCGAGAGCAGGAGTCTTGCTATTCAAGAACAACACCACACATAGGCAGTTGAAATTGAGAATCGTACAGTAGGGGCAGTATTAGTAGTACTCTACTAATACTGCCTTTTACCTGCCTACTACTTTTGTGTACTAAGATAAATTGGTGTCGAAAAATTGGGTGACAGGATTGTCCAGGTAGTAACGAGTAGGGTTGTAACGGATCTCCGCCTCCACATCCGTTACTGCGGATGTTCGCAAAATTTTCGCGGAGTTATGACGGAGGTTTATTTACGTTGATATTGACGCACAACGCGCAAGTAGGGACGCTAGGCGACGCGGCCGTTCAGCTACATGTTATAACTAGATGAATATCTTTATTGTGATAGAAATATAACATCAAATATAAAGTTATTTTCTCCCCATATTTCACACTTACTTATCGGCGCCATCAAGTTCAGTGCTAAGTGAACAATTATTTAGCGACAGCCGGCACGGAAGGCGACATATACGCAAAGCTGTTGTTCGTGAATATTAATCTCCTCTTCTTAATTTTGATTATTAGTAATTATTTGACTTTATATAACTGTACTATATAAAGTTCACCTCCGTTAAGCTCCGCATCCGCGGAGGTTAACCGCTTAACTTCCGCTTCCGCCTGCGCTACAACCCGGCCTCCATTACAACCCTAGTAGTAACGAGTATGGTTCAACCGGGGAGGTACCACAGCCACACTATCATTTCTAGTGTGAAGCTGTTCATGCGTTTCGATAGAAGAGTGTCGTTGCCGGCTCTCTTTAATATGATGCGACTATCTTAGTCCTCGGGAGTAGCAACGTGTCTGTGGCTGACTTCAGATAGAACCCCATGTTCTATATGAAGTTGGTTACAGATGTCCAATGGCTACAATAACCACTTGCCATCAGGTATTCGCACGCTCTTTTACTATTTTAATGTGAAAAAAAAGTAGAAGAGAAAAAAATCTAGTTACATTGTTAAAAACATTAAAATTGTAGCGGCAGTGCAAGTATGCACATAAATTTATTATATTACTACCTCCGGCTACCGTGACATTGATAATGTAGCAAGTACCGCACTAAATATTTATTGCGTTACTACCCCCGGCTATGGTGACAATGACTCTGTATCAAGTATCGACCTAAACATTTATTATGCAACTACCCCGGCTATGGTTACAATGATATTTCGAGTTCTTCCGAAACCATCCGAAGATGTTCAGAATAATTTGACGCTGTTTTCGAAACAAGAAACAACTGCATCGTCGTCGAGTTATCTTCGGCATGGATCATCTTCAACATGCAGCATCATCGCCGGAACTCGCCGCCGCTTTGCTGGAGCACTCGCCGCCGCTGAGAGATGTCCACACGTCGCCGCCGCCGATCCGAGAATGCGCGCGTTTGCGACCGCGCTATATTTATAGCCTCGAGCAAGCCAGCAGGAGACGACCGCGCGACCAGTGTAGTCACCAGCGAGACAGCCTACATTTCTATTTCATTCTAACATTTATTGTAACTAAATTTATTAATATTTACATTTTATTTAGATACTAATTTATTTCGCTATTTATTTGTGTACGTAAATTTAATTGGTGGAAATTCCTTTTATTTTATTGGTTTCTTAAATTAATTAAGTTATTATTGGTCGAACGAAATTGTAGCCGGGTATATAAATATAAGGTGCCTTTTGTCAATAAATCATTCCAATTCCAATTCCATTATATTACATACAAGCTCAGCTACTCAGCCTTCTGAAAACCGCTAGTTTTATTTAACCGACACTAGACCATACAGGAGTCAGTAGGATACCTAACCACTCACCCTACAGTGGTAACCCTACAAAATAAATAACTCAACTGCTTAAAACTATTTTATTCATAATGATACAAGGAGTTTTCAAAATAGTCATGTAAAAGTATATTACTTCATTTGATACCCATATTGTAGTGATATTAAAAAAGTCACCAAAGAAAACACACAAAGGGGGGTGGGAGGCTTATACCCCTTTTTGGAGGCGCTTTTGAGACGATTCTAATGATATGTCATACGTCACAATCCGTCAATGTTTGTGCTGTGCCAAAAAATGACATACATACAAACAAACATACATACATACATAATAAAAAATAATAATAAAGGTTTTTTTTAATAAACGCTTTCACACTCATAGCCACAGTAGGATTTTCTCCTGTGTTGTGGGTGCCATGGACACACAAAGACGAATACACAAACACCTAGACCCAGAACAGAAATATAAACTCAACATTCAGATTTCTGTCTAGCCGGGGATCGAACCTGGGACCCACTGCGTGTCAGACCGGTGTGGTGACCGCTCCGCCACACGGGTCGTACACATATACATAAATATGCTCGAAAAACATTACCTTCCTATTTACGCAGTCGGGTAAAAATACATACCAAGATCCGCATAGAGTCGGGCAAGGCGGTCTGCAGCGACCCGTAGCGAGGAATGGTGTCGATGCAATACCAGTTGCTTCACTTTGTACGCCGCGTGCATCTTCTCGCATTTCTCCTCCAGAGTGGTCGCGCGTTCCGCTGTTAATTGAAGTTTGGATTCTTTAAGTAAACTTATTTAAGCGAACCGCAATAAGCGAATCAATATAAATTTGAATTTTTAAGTATAACTTCTTTTGACACGCCGTAAGAGATAAAAGTATTAGTGTTACGATTTGCTGCAACGTAAAATAAGGTTTCTGTTACGAAAATTCTTACATCGACAATTTTTTCTAGAAGGTTACATTACAAAAATAGTATTTAAATATTATCGATAACATTGTAATATTTATTTTTAATTTTGCAAATATTTTACTTCTTGCGCATTGATACACGTACTTTTTTTAATAACATTGGATTAACAAGCGAGCATGCATTCCAGAGATCTGAAATCAACTGCATAAAGAACAAGGTTTTTATATAAAGCCGATCCCAGACGCGTTTCACTCTTAAGGACTAAGATAGTAGCCATTATACGTAGTGTAGAGTACAATGTCTTTCATACCATTATTCCTAGTCGTCTCTCAAAATGAGAGAGTTTTAGATCAAAGTCCACTGCACTGGCCTGATGCGAATTGGTAGACTACACACATTTTGAGATTTAGAAAAAAATTACTCATGTGTGAAGATTTCCTCACAATGTTTTCCTTCACCGTAAAGTACTGATATTCTGATATCCGCACATGACTACTGTTCTAAAAACATGGCGGCCATGGCGGCAGCACTACAGATGGTGCAGGTGGGCGATCATGAATTATTTAAATAATCGAGATATTTAGTGATTACCAATACTGACAATCGATTATTGATTAGTAACAAATCACATCTCATAATCGAATAACGTGAGTTTCTAATTTGTATTGCAACCTTGATCAGTCGTAATGAAGTTGTGTAGGGCGAGTTGTTCGTTTTATCCTGGTGGCGAAAGTGGGAATCTAGGACGCTAGCTTCGGTACTACTAGATTATTCCCGCTCCTCCCATCGTGTTTCCCATGTGTTTATCCAGGTCATAAACTATCTGTCTTCCAAATTTGTGCAACATCTGACTAATAGTTTTTCGTAAACGTAACAAACACACATCCTCAAAAACTCCACATTTATAATATTAGCAAGATATATTGTTATTCCTCGAATGGAGACCACATCTGGGCAAAAGGAGGGTAGGCCGCCCCCCGACCAGGTGGACTGATGACCTGAAGAAGACGGCGGGTGACCGCTAAATTCAGACGGCTCACGACCGGTCGGAGCCGATTAGGGGAGGCCTATCTCCAGCAATGGACTCTCAAAGGCTGATAGATAGATATTGTTATTCAAAAACCCATGCCCAGCAGTGTGGGAGCCACTCACCCTGCAGCACCAGGTCCTCAGCGCGGTCGATGGCAGCCAGCGCCCTCTCCAGATGGAACTCGGCAGGACACTGCTGGCACCGCGCCCGCTTGTTGTTCCGCAACACTGGCCCCTTGCACGACTGGCACGCGTATGCCGTGAACAGCAACTGTGTGGGCGACCAATCCATACATATAAAAAGAACCGTGTATCTATATATCGCATATATTTATATATAATAGGTCTTTACCTATGAAATTGCCGTTTTTCATGAAATAAATGAAGCATATTTTTTTCTATATTTTTTATTTCTATTAATCAAAGTAATCAAAGATGCATTGGTAATACCTATACAATCAATGCATCTTTGCCAACGCATTGTTAGCTTAATGATGCCCTTCTTGAAGAAATCTTGTAGCTTGGAGACAGTCTACTGTGCAGTATGAGGTCGCGCGTTGTCGTGCAGGAGCAGTGGAGCCGAACGATTGACCAAAGCTGGTTGGAGACGTGCGAGCTTCTCCGTCATTGTGTTTCAGTTCTAAACAGTACACATCTGCAGTAATGCTCATCCCGTTTGGTAAGAAGCTGTGATGAACTACATCCGCGTTAGACCATCAAACAGTGACCATCACTTTTCTAGGCTTAAGTTTTCGTTTATGGCATTGTTTGGGTGCTGCACCAGGGTCCAACCAACTTGCAGAGCGCTTACGATTGTCGAAAAGGATCCATTTCTCACACTACAGCTCAAATCGCCACTCACAACGGAGTCGCGGCGCTCCAAGTCGCTCAATGAATCTCACACAACACTCACTAATGAATCTCACACAACACTCACTGAATTTCACATTGCAGCCTAAAGTTACTATATTTTTTACTATATCTGACACATCAACCAAAAATTTCACTCACTAAACCTCATGCAACAGCACAAGGTTTCACAAACTAAATCTCACACAATAGACCATGGTTTCATTCACTTAATCTCACGTAACTGCCCAAAGTTTCACTCGACAAATCTCATACAAACGTCCAATGTTTCACTACACTATTGGCTCAATGCACCACTCATCATGGAGTCGCGTCTATCGCAATCACTCACTGAATCTCCCACACAGCTCAACGCGTGTCACACACAGCTCAAAGCGTCTCCCACACCAGCTCAACCCGTCTCACACACACCAGCTCAACGCGTCTCACACACACCAGCTCACCGCGTCTCACACACAGCTCACCGCGTCTCACACACAGCTCAACGCGTCTCCCACACCAGCTCAACGCATCTCCCATACCAGCTCAACGCGTCTCACACACCAGCTCACCGCGCCACTCACCACTGAGTCACGGCGGTCGAAGTCGGTACACGCGGCGCACGCGCAAGTGAACATGTACTGCTGGCGGAGGCGGGAGCGGCGGCGCGCGGCCGGCTCGCGCGCGCGGTGCGGCCCGTAACAGTTGGACACCTCCGCACCGGCGGCGAGCTCGCGCGCGCAACGGATTATCAACCGGCTCTTGTAGAAACTGGATAAAATAAATTTAAAAAAGTGTGTATCAGCTCCGACACACGACTGGAGTTTACTCCTTAAGAACGATTGTCTAAAAATGCACAATGAAATTAAATTTAAATAAGTTTCAATTCTTGTAAACAGCGCCGTCTCTGCGACGGATGAAAAACCTTGAAGTAATATTCAAGTGTTGTAAACAGCAACATCTATGCGACAGATGAAAAAGGGAAGGTGCGCATAATAGGTTGCGCACCAAAAACGTAACGAGGTCATTCGATCACTAGGTTTTATTCCTCATACCGGGCACCTTATATGAAAATCAATTCTTAAAGAGTCTCTCTCTTGAGAATACCAAAACGTGTACGTCACGGAACGCCCGACAAAAGTGATAACTTAAACTAATCTCAGTTGAACTATTTAATAGTGACATTATTTCACTACACTGTCATATATGGTGAATCGTCAGCGTTGCAACTTTAAGGCATTAAACAGAGCAATGTCAAAAATTAAAATTGAACTGATTGCGGAAAAATGGGAACTAGATGATCATATTTCTACATGAGCAATTCTTAGAAGCAAATGGGAGCCAATAGACAAATTACACTGGTAATTAGAGGAAGTCTTGAAGTCAACAAGCTCAAACCAGGACTACTACTTGGAATTTGACACCTTAGAAACAAAGGATAATAACTTGCGTAAACAACTTAATAGCAAAATGTGGCCAAATGTCTATTACCAAAGGCTGCATCGCTGCCTAATGTCAGCAAGCTGAAGGAATTGCCTGGGCAAGGAGGGGATCTTCGAGGCCCGTAGACCCTGCGTCATGCGACGCTGTCATAGCCGCGGCATTGGACGTCATATGATTAGCATTTACACTGGATCTACCTGTTAAATTCTAAAATTACTATTATTATTTGTAAAATCTTGTTCTATTTCGGACTATAGCTTTAAGAAATAGTTAAAAACTTACGTGTTAATAATGTTCGGATCGCACGAGTGATTCATCATGGCAGCCGATGGGTATATAGCGGTCGCTCTACGAACTTCTTTTTCAGTCAACGTACGACCTATAAGCAATCGATCATGTTTAAAATACCATACCTTTATAAGGCAACATTCCCGTCATCTCAATTTCTAACAAAAAAACACGTACAGCTATTATTATAAATCCCAATCACCATGGAACACTATATTATATCGTATCGTATATAAATGTCGTAAGAGGCGGTGGTCACATAAAATCAGACGATGATATGATACATATATGAAATATATTTAACTCACGTAACACATTTTATTTAATTCATTTATAAAAGATTCAGTTTAGAAAATAAAATAGTACTCATACAAAGAAACTTCAGGAATATTTTTAAAAACATAATTTCCAAATGTATTTAATATTAAATGTCTCTGTTACCAAGTAAGCGACTAAATAAAAAGTGAAAACATTAGCTAGAAAACCTAAAAGTATAGAAACAACTCGTCATACTCATAACCGTTTACATTAGCATATTGATGAAGGGGACCCGTAACCTTTCCCCGACGAAAGATCCCTTAATTCTCCTAAAGAATTTGAAAAAGTTTATACACTAACCATTTCTCCCGTCGTCTTGCTCGACAGTACAGAGGCTCATGGTGGCGTGCCCATTGCAGACGAGCTGCCCAAGACTACGCAGCATCAGCGCAGCTGCGAATAACCTCAACTGACAGTCGTCGAGAACCACTGGCAACCTCGACGGTAGGAACTCGAAAAACGAAGTGAAATGCTCCAAGTATAGCGTCAGCATTGTCGCCGTCTAGGAAGATAGAAATTGAAGGCTTAATTGATTATCGTGTGGAACATTTAAGACCCCAATTTTGGAATGAAATGGACACTCGCGATTGGTTTTGTAATTTATTTATTACCAATCCATACAAATTGGTCAAAATATCGGTAATAAAGAAATTAAATAACCGCGTATAGTCAATTTAATTAAACAAATGGATATTTTAAGCCCCATTTTCATATTAAGACATTAACAGTGGCGTTAATAATATTATAACTTAGGAGTTCGAGCCTTCGCTTGAACCACCATGAGTTACTCTTCCAATATTCGTCATTATCTACTATCTCTCTCTTTCGACCCGTGTTTTTCGACAAAATTAGTATAGCTGTCTCTTTCTCGCATTTGACACGCAGCGCGCGGCGACCATTTGGTCCAGTACGCTTTCAATGTTCGTGCCAACAACACGTGGGGTGAAATTAAACGAATTCGGATTTTTATCTGGAAGGTAATAATTAAAGATCCGCTTGATGCTTTGAGCTCGGCGATTATTGCCCCTCGGCGCCTACTGGCCCAGCGATGAGTCGAAACATACTTCTTGTACGGTTTTTTCGACAAGTCTGAATTGAGACGACAGCATGACATTATGTCGTGTCGTCTCAAGTCTCGATTGAGTTTCTTATAATATATCAATCTTTACGTCATCTCAATCGAGGCGACTTGTTCTTTAAAGTATGTCAATTAATATGAAGCGACATGTCGCCTAGTTTGCATAACGGTTTGGAATATATGAGACGACATGTAGTTTCAGACAGTTTCAAAATGGCTCAGTGGGTTCAGTGCCCGTTCAAGGAGGTAGCGATCACCTTTTAGCCACAGTTCTAAACCATAAACAAAGGGCCTTATACAACAAGGTGATGGACATACAAATGGAACAAAATAATAATGTTACATTGCTTCTGCAACAAAACCCCTTGCGCATCTCCGAACGAAATCGATATGGATCGATCCTTTGAATCGCTGATAGTTCTGATTGTGATGAAGAAAGACATTATTTAAGTTTGTCCAAGGAAGCTATGTTGCGCGATACAATATCCAACGCTCAGCGGCAACTGGCGGAAATTCAAAACGTTGATAGTTCTGAGACGGGCCCGATCATTTATTTTACGCCATCTACGACTGGACAGATCCAAAAAAAATCGATAAAGCTGATCCGGTAACTGTAAAGCATGGCATAAATTGTCAAAAATTTCGAGAGTTAGATTAGCGAAATATTAGATATGCGGATACTCAATAACTTTTGGCTACTCTGGCTTTTAGCGCCTTAAAACCGAATAACCTATTAGCAGATATAACACCTGAGTGGAAATTAAATTCGATCCTCGAAAGATTTGATTTGACATTACAAATGGGCTCATTCAACAAAGGATGGTTTTTTAGATTCTACTAGTTATTCTCCCCAAAGATTCAAAGAAAGGGTGGTAATGAGTTTGTCACGGCAGTCTAAATTAAAAAAATAATAATAATAAGAAGTAATCCAAAATCGGAGAGAGGTTTACAGTCCGAAAAATAAAGCCCTTAAGAGAACGAAATACCACCATCAGAAACACATCTGTTCAAAGAACTAGCTTTTTCAGAGGCCGTGAAGGAACAGGGAGGAATACATAATTTTTTTCCTGATAAAAGAAGACAAAATGCGCCTGTTAGAGGTTCAGTGGCAAAGCCCAAACATAAGTTTCAGTGGATTTCACAATACCGCAACAAGGAGTCACGACCTTCAAAAAAATTTGATGTTCGGTTCAAAGGTAAAGAAACCACAAAGCATCGCTCACAGAAGTTCTCAGCCCTTAATATTGTTGCAATTGACTCCTTCCGAGCGGGGTGCCTCGTACACTACAGATCCCAATGGGAGAATGCACCTGAAATCATTTCGCAAATTATAAGCCGATACAGATTTCCTTTTCAAACAATTCTACCTATAACAATATTTACGGATATAAAGGTTTCAAATGCGGTATTCCCCAGCAATGTCCATCGAAATTGCAAAACTTTTGAAATCCAATGCGATACAAAAAAGTTGTCATCAGAGCGGGTTTCAGACCTGTTTTTAAGGAAGAAATCAAACGGAGAAAATCGATTATCTTCAACCTCAAAAGACTGAACAAATATACTTCACATCAGTTTTTCGTCTAATTAATCAGCAACAAATTACATCCATACTAAACAACGGGTTATTACATGATGAAAATAGACATCTCTCAAGCTTATATTCATATTCCTATAATGTCGAACCACCGTCGGTTCCTTTGTCTGGTATACCAAGGGGTGGTCTACGAAATATCATGGCTTTCGGGTTGGCGAGCGCACTCTCAGCGTTTGCAAAGGTGACGCATTGGGTCGCACATCAACTGAGACAGAATCATTTATGAATGCTAGTCTATTTAGACGACTTCCTGATCTCATACGAAGATCCTTTAACCCTAGAGGTACTTTAACCCTAAAGGACCAGGCACTTTTTGCAAAGGATTATCTAGGGAAACTAGGTTGGCAGTTGAATCAGGTGAAACGATCCTCAGCATCTGCAAGCATATTAGAATACCTGGGAATTTCAAGCTACGACTGAAACCTAAATATCCGTTTTGTGCCCTTTGGAGCGAAAACTGTTCTATTTTATATAACGTGTATTTAGGTATATATATTCAGTCATAAAGCTGGGCAGACTCGGGCCATAACTGTCAGTTTATTGTATAAAACATTAAGATTATAACTGCCACGGCCCTTGTCTAGCACGTTCTAATTTATGAAATGCATGATAAGTTTAGATCAGTACAAGATAATAAGTTCATAAAACTTTTTTCGGGGATCTCAACTGTTAACACTATATTAAACTACTAAAGCCTATTGACGTCTGGGTTTTATTTTTCTGTTATTTATATGGCAAAAAATTAAATATTACTAAAATGATATGTAACGTCCACCGATGGTAAGTTCCTATATTTCACAGGAGATACTTAATCTTAAAATACATTTAACTATTGTCAAGGTTAGTTTACATGAAATTATCAACTACTTACCAAAGCATATTGTATGTAGTCTGTGTTGTTCATTTTATCGAAGTTGGTGACGAGGTTAAACATTCTGTAGAAGGGCGGCACGTCTGTTTTGTATATATGTACGTTGTCTACAGACGAGTAGCTCTGGAACACATCGGCCGCCGTGGCGGGGTGTGACACGTGACGAGGCAAGGCGGGGAACCCTTCGTTGGCAGTTAGTAATAACACCCTGTAAAATTGACAAAATATTTGATGTTGTACGTTCAATTTGACTTCAGAGACATTATTGCCATGCCTGCCTTATAATAGCAGTGTTAAGCGTCGTGATCTGGTTTTAAGTGTGTGGTAAGTCTGGGATGATTAAAAATAACATATTTTCATATATTTTCGCCTACAGCAGCGGTGTCAAGTGCAACTGTATTCTGATTTGACCGGTGTGGTGAGAGAGACTAACTTAAGTAATTATTTGTAGCGTTGCAACTTAGTCTGTCAGGGATTATAACAAATGTGTGGCCAACTTCAGAAAAAAATCTAATCTTATTTGTGGTTCATTACAGATGTGGGTAGCAGGGTGTAAGGACCCATTAAATCTCTTTGCTCGAATTACAAATTCGATTATATTTTTAATGTTGTTACATAACAAAACATATAAAGTACGTAATTATACACACATTTAATATTCATCTCAGTAAGTGTTATGTAAATTCTTGATGGAAAATAATAAAGATATTAAACCGTAATATTCTATTGTCGACTACTAAAACATACAACAAAACAATATATTCCACAGTTACCTCAGAGCCAGATGCGCGATTCCGATGGTGGGGAAGAGGTCGCTCTGAGCGCCGACGCACTCCCAGCGGTGGAAGGCGGGGAGGGCGCGCGTCCGACACCCCGGCCCGCAGTATACGCTACGCGAACACTCCGCACAACTACCGATATACGATCTTTGTTAGGGGGCTACGCTACGCGAATACTCCGCACAACTATCGATACACGGTCTTTATTATTTAGAAACAATCATATTCTTTATAAGATTTTGTTTTCATATATTTATATTTTCTTATTATTATATATGATCTAATAGATAAACGGCTCACGGCACAGGGTTGACGTCCGCCTGGCAACACATCTCGCATACGGCGTCCTCGCAAGGCAGCGTCACCCACGCGTACGGCTCCTCAGCGAACAGCACGTCGCCTCGCTTCGTGCCCTCCTTCGCCACCACGAACCTGCCCACTACGTCGCTGCGACTGTAATTAATGAATATTTAAATAATTAAGGCTAAATACTTTGTATCAGGTACCCTGGGACATTGATGTGCAAACATTCAAATACTTTAGGGTCTATATACCAACAGTATTCAAGTATCCTTGTATAAATAAATCATCGCATAGTCTACATTGCGCGTGAGTAATTACAGAAAACCGTTTTTAGGCACCGAGTCCCAAAGGGCGCCTCAGTGATTATCTGGGCTCCTCCCGTGGCGGAGGTTACCATACCGGTTTGATACGCAGTGGGTTCTGAGTTCGATCCCCGGCCAGACAGACATCTGAATGATGAATTTACATTTCTGTTCTGGATCTGTATTCTTTATTCTTAATCAATACTTTTAATTAAAAAAGTACGGATATTCTTTTGGCAAGTGCCAAAATATATTTTCATTATAGGAAATTATTAAAAATTTCTATGAAACTCACCGAAGCTCAATAGCATTGGATGCAGCATTGAAGTCGGGGTTCATGCCCTTGTAACAGTCTGGTGGTACAGGATCCTCTTCCCTATCCGCCTCATCTTTTAAAGCATCCAGTTTCATCTCCAAAATCTTAACATGCTTTTCAAATTCCACTGTAACAATATCATTGGATAAACAAACATAAAGTAATTATAAACAAGACAGGAAGAAGAAAGAAAAACAGTAAAGGATAATAAATGATACAAAATCTTCCATAAAAGCATTATTGTATTGTTATATCCATTAAAGCAGAAAAAACGAATGGTCTTAAGGAATCCTTATATTGAGTTATTCCTATATAAGAGCCAATACAGGGTTATAGTATATATTGGCTCTTATTATTAAAATACAGAGCATACAAATTCTGCATGCATATAAATACAGCTAGAGCATACAAATCAATACTAGAGGGACTGCGTAAGGAATTAAAGAATCATTGGTCTGTTATTGAGCATACCTATAGCTTTTTTAAGAATTCTAAAATGTTGTCATTTCTTTAAGATCGGCGAAAAGAAATAAAATTCGGAGTCTTTGATTTTTTTTAACCCCTGTGGTATGGTAATTTTCTAAAATTCATCAGCGAAAAAACTCCTTCTCCTGTTTGAAAACTTATTTTTTAGTGTAGATGACTTCACAAACACCCCCTTATAGGCATTCATAGCTCAGTTAAACATATCTTATTATTTTTGTACTAAACTTATTTTATAAATATTAGGTTGCGAAAAAAGTTTC
>MOOZ01002260.1:23746-41350 GCA_002930495.1 Cecropterus lyciades
GGGATTTACTGTGACGTATTTTAATGTGTGTCAATATAATTAGGATGCTACGCGATAAAAAGTTAATAGGTGTTCATTTCCAAAATATGCACTTTAAATTAAATTCAAGCTCCATTTTTACACTAAACAGAATTCTACATATAACTTCACAATTAAATAGAGAATCATTATATTAATATTCGATCGATCGATAGCTATCCGATCAAAATTGATGCAGGTTTATTATATTATCGATACATTTCATTTAATATAAAAGAAAAATGTTATTTTTTTAGAATTACTTAACAAAGGTGAGTTACTTTTCTCTTTTCGTTATTTTTCTCTTTTCACTTCAAGAATTCGGTTTATTTTATAATTTTGGTATAAAATTATAATAATTGGCATTTAAGAATATTATATTAATAAGCATCTATTCGTAGGTACGTAGGTTAGGTACCTACCTTGCTGATGGTAAAGTAGAGATAAATACATTTAAATAAAAATATTTAAATGTATATAAATGCATAATACATGAACAATCAATCAATATGGTGAAAATTTTAGGACCTCACAGAACTATAAACAATAACTATAAATATACCAATATCTATAACTACCAGGTACTCTACCCAGGCACTGTTTACCTATAACAATATTGGATGATAAAAAAGTAACGGCAAAGAACAAACAAAGCGATAAAAATACTCTCCAACGAGTTATGTTTACCATCAGCGCTTTTAACGTAAGGATAAAGGAAAGTGGTTCCCGCATTCCAAAACAACTAAAACTATGTCGTGATAGTCACCCATTAGAAGACAACCTCATATCACCGAACGAGTTGAAATGTGTTCTTTAAGTATGGGCAACAGAGTGCTTAATGTTAGACTAATCGAAATAGGTTACACCATAAGTGATTATCCGTGACGTTCCTTTTAGGGATACATTATGGAAACGAACAACTGCCTGACAAACTGTCGATCCTTTCACGAACAAAATAGCGAACGTGTCGGTATGTGTACCTATGTGCGTACGATAAGTATGTAGATGTATTTACTACACACGATTTAGAATAGATTAGATAGATTTAATTTGTCATGAACTCATCGCTATAAAAGTAGTATGCACGAATTTATAGAGTAGCTACTATAATAAAAATTACAGAGCTTATTAACAACAAAACGGATTTAGCCACTGTAGGAAGAAAAATACGGTAACTGATATTTATAGTTTTTTTTTTGTACGGAAATTTATAGTTTTTTTTTTGTACTCCAACACAACTCTTAATTTGGTATATAAAAAGAAAAAAAAAACATGTAAATTCTTGTGGAGGTTTGCGCGAATCATTATTTGACTATTGACATTAGAGTTATATCTGATGTATACGGACGGACTGGTATGTTTAGATTTTACTTATAAAATAAATGAGATCGTCATGGAGAACAATACACAAACTAAATTTTTTTCTGTTTTCATAATACACCCCGAATTTATCAATGCTTCTTTAATCCCTTTCAGAGGCGACTTTGTATTGTAATGCTCCGTAATTATCAAATCTTCTTGTGCGTAATATATTGTAGATCAAGGAAAATTTGGGAAGATAAATACAACCGCGCTCTTAAAAATGTAATTTCATCATTTACGAACGTGCTATTTTTTAAATAAGATTGAAGTAGCAAACGACCATGCAGGCAACCTGATGGTAAGTGGCCACTGCCGCCCATGGACTTCCGTAAGCAACGTTCATTACGTATAACGTATATATATAACGAGCAACAGATGCGTTGCTACTCACAAGATCTAAGATAGTCGCCTCATACAGTAGCGAACTAAACTAGGGCCCCATCTGGTTTATTTATATTCCGAATGTGGGACATTTTCACAAGATCAATTTATAGTTTGTAAGACAGAGTCCGAGGGGCCCCCTGAGTTAGGGGGCCCCAGGGCACTGCCCCGTCTAGCCATCCGGTAGCTACGCCATTGACGTAGTATAAAAGTGAGCCAGCAACTACACCCTTCCAACGAAACATAGAAACTGCTTCACGCTAGAAGTAGGTGTAGCGGTGGTACATTCCTAAACCAAAATAACACCAATATCTGCGCAACAAAACGAATTAATAGATTTGTGATAGCGTGAAAAGAATAAGTTTATCGCAACAAGTACCTGTTGCTGTTTAAGTGTACAAATTCTGAGTTGTAAATTTTGTGATGTATTTTATTTCGCTGTCGAACCCTCGCATTATGTGTTTTACGAAAGATTCAAATACTCAATAGTTAAAAAACAAATGTGTATTTAAATACATTTAAATACTCAATAGTTAAAAAACAAATGTGTATACAATTCACACATAGCATAAGTGAAACTTACTATTTATTATTTTGCATATACCAAACTTGAGCCCTTACACACGATATGAAATAAATTAGTAAGCGTGATTCGGAAAGGAATAGAATGTGTAATGTTACTTACTCTGTACTTATAAAACAATGCGAAGTGTTCGTGCCTACTAACCTACATGTAAAAGAGGCCGGAAATGGATGATTGTTGTCATATATCGAAAAGGAAAAGCTATTGATTAACTTTTACTTTATGTTAAACTGTCATATAAATTATCCTCACGAACCAGAACTTATCAAATATGTTGGCACCTTTTTTTTTCTCGAAGGGGTAACCGTCAAATGTACCCGACGGCGTGGGAGCAACGCCGGGTTATGTGGGATTTTTACCGCACTGAAACCCCCCAGGTGGCCGTCCTCAGCACTGTGTGAAGGACTCCGGGATCTCCAACGGAACGCAAACGGAGTCCTTCTAGCGCGATGTCCCTTTCGGACTCTTCCCCGGTGAGCATTTGCGCTCACCGCACTTTCTGTTTTTTACGACGGCATGCGACCACATATGCCGCCGTCCTTCCCGGGGTCACTTGACTGGACAGTTTGAGCTCCCATTCTTGCCGCCCGCAACCCTGGAAGCCCCCTTTTAGTCGCCTCTTACGACAGGCAGGGGATACCGTAGCCCTATTCTGATCCTGGAATTGCACGGACTGAATATGTTGGCACCTATCCACCTACTATGTTGATCTTTTGTGATATTTTGTGAAATGTAACTTTTATTTATTATCCCTAGTAATAAATAAAAGTTTAATATTAAGTTCCGAGTTGCAGCTGTTACAATACTGTTTACCCACAAACAATTATCAACAAATACAGATGATATAAACTATAACTTAATTAAAAGCAGATACAATGTTATTCTTTTATAGCTCTTAATAAGCCTAAAAGCGAGGATTCAAAAAATACATGTATTTTAGCATAAAGTTTTTATCAAGCCACGAAAACGATTACATTTGCATTACACGACGAGCCGAGCAAAACGGAGTGTCGTCATTTAGTACACTGCTGAAATTGAGGACAACTCATTATCAGGACTATGAATACGTAAAAAATACTTTTTTATCTGAAGTAGACAACGAGAATGCAGTCCACCTGATGGTAAGTGGTTACAGCCTATGGACATCTGTAAACAACTTCATGTAGAACAGGGGTTCTATTTTAATTCGACCCCAGATGCGTTGCTACTCCCGAGGATTTAGATGATCGCCTCATGTATAAGAGAGCCGGCAACCACACCCTTCCACCGAAACGCAATAACTGCTTCACGCGAGAAATAGGTGTGCAGGTACCACCGAACCTGCATGGATGAACTACATTGGTTCTACTACCTGGTAAACTGAATATATTGCATGTATCGCAATGCCAAATAATAGGAATCTAATGCGAAACACTTGTTAAGGTTATTAAAAAAAATTGTGCTCGCATTTTGAGCGTTTCTACAGTGTGCGGTTATTAAAGGAAATTTACATTTTTGCTCGAAAACGTTGCATGAAATTGTCACTTTTTAATTCGTTACTCGAAAGACTACGCTATTAGTAGTTTCATGAATTTAGCTCAACATGCCGAAGATTTGAGTTCATTTCCTTTCGTTCCCACCGGTTCGTTATCGATATACAAAATACATATAAAAACCTTTACGATATTGTTTTTTAAGGAAATCTATGCCTTTGTACATCGACATCATAATCCAGCTATGCAAATAGCTAGTAGTAGGTGCTCAAGCTACTAAGGCTAGGCAATATGGTAATATTATTTTAATCTACTAATTAATATAACCCCAGCAGTTCTCCAGAAGCGACCTTCATGTCCCCGTATCTTTCTTCGCTTTCGCTTACAATGGCTGCTTATGGCGACAACCAGGCCTCGACCCCACTTTCACCTATCCGTAACCTCCTATTTTTTCGGATTAAGCACTCTGTAATTCTTTTGATTCACTAAAATTTACATTTATATTAATGGGTAACACAAACGTAAGCAGTAGGGATTATAAAGGAAAATATAAAATGTAACCTATTCAGTTCAGTATTATTATATCACGTGGCCGCTAATAATGGGGATACATTTGTACTCTTAATTAGACTACATTTCTGTTCATGATGCTTTTCTAGCCACGGTATTCTCTTTACAAGGAAATACTGGAGCATATGCCAACATGCTGTCATAATGTGACTTAGCAGTAAAAGGTTAGTGACCAACCTGTGACTGCAGGTTCCAAGTTGCCCTTAAAGTAATTTAATATACTTGAAGTATGGAAGCCAGCAAGACCTACTAGCTTACACTCATTCAACTGCCAACCGCATTCAACGTTGCTTAATTTTATAGATCAGTTACACTTACGATCTACATAAACCCCGAGTCTATGTATACATCCAATGAGCCATTATATATATTTTATAATATGAAAGTAGCAAACGAGCATGCAGCATGCACCAGATGGTAAGTGGCCACTGCCGCCCATGGACATGTGTGATCAATCCCAGATAAGATTAGCGTCTTACGTGAGGTTGGCCACAAATCTGTTGCTACCCCTGAGGACTAAGTTGGAACGCCTCGGATAAGTATGTCACCTTTACCACACCATTCAGACCAGAAAGCAGCAGCGCTTAACACTGCTGTTATTAGGTAGAAATAGGCGAGGCGGTGGTGCTCCCAGAGTAGAACCACAAAGGGTCCTACCACCTTCAAGAACTATACATATTTCTAATAAAAAGTTCCGCGTATCGTATATACCGTATTTACAAAAATAAGAAAGAATAGAAATTTCTATAATTTATAGGATTTTTGGTAGGCCGTACGTTGACATGATATGTTTGTTTTAATGTAAAATCACATGAATCAAAAACTACTGATATTAATTTAGAGGATTGGGAATATTTTTTTAAAACCATATCTGGATATAATTTAAAATTATAATAATTAAAAGCCTTCCCTCATCCATCCATTTACTCTAGGTATCTAAAGTAATATTTTGTTACTTCCAATTCAATAATAAATTATCTGCTACATCACAAAACAACAACAAAAAAATCTAAAGTTATTATCACTTAAAGTCGTTACATTTTTTTAAACGCGGGCGAAACCGCGTGACACTTCTAATGCGTAAAATATTTTACTACCTGAAACCTAAGGTTACTTATGCATTGATATCCCACAACAAAATAGTGAATTGAAATAAAAATTAGGTAGGTAATATTCTTTCTGTAGCCATAACTCATTGCCTCGGGAATTAGTTCATGCCATTATATGAACTCATTTATTGTAAGGTATTAGATTTACTGATATCAAACTACAGTCACGCGACGATGGACAAGCAGGTAATCATGTGTAGGTTCATTCATTGCGGATGAGGGAAACGATATACCTACATGTTACACATGGGTGAAACGACACAAACTTGAAAGCACAAGAAATCTAATATATAAACCAAATAACTACGTTTTAAGGTATTCTTATATTCCTTACTCAAACAATCAACATAGTTATTTTAATGTATTTTAAAAAATACGTGACGAATAGATAACCTCTTTCTTTTGGGAATTCGTTAATAATTGGCTCAGAGTGATTATAAAGACAATTATTATCCAATAAAAATGAAAATATGTATGAAAATGCTCGCCAAAAAGAATCGTACCAAAACCAAATAAATATCTTTAAGTTGTATAGAGCTTGCGAATCGATCCAATATGTAATATTGGCTTTATTGCAATGTAGGAGCCTTCAAAAGTAGAGCGTTCATTGTGCTAAAGTGCAGGTAGCATACAAATGGTGTTCGGGTTGAAATGACCAACTAAAACTTACATAAGAACGACACGCGACGAATCAATTAAGACGAGAAAGTGAGCGAAATAATTTTAATTTTGTCTATGAAATTTGTTATTTTATTATAACGGAAACACTACTGCGCTCCAATAAACATTCTAAAATGATTTTGTACCTACATAGCTATCTATTAGGAGTACCCTATTGTAACAAAAATAGTTATACTTAAGACTTATAAGATCTTAAAACCCTCAACGTTCCTACATGTTTCACTCCAATGAAATAATGTCGATCGTATATTGTTGTATTATGTTTTGTGATTGTCTACGTTTCTAATTCTTTTAACTTATATGAAAAAAATAAATACGAATAAAAATCATTAAAATCGATATAAACAAAAACATTCCCTACTCCATTTTTTTCAAATGCACATAAAATAACAGAATGCCCTCTATAATTTGATTCGTAAAAAAAGTTATAAAAAAAACACGACGAAGTCCGAAAAAAAATCAATGTGAACGGCTTTCAAAAAACCATTCAGATATACAAAATTTAGAAATAACAGAAGTGTTAAAAAAGTGAAAATTAATTCTTGCGCTTTTAGAGAAATATAGTATTAATGGATTGTACCTAATATTATAACTTAAATTTAAAAAATAAATGAATAAATACTATGTGGCTCCAACAAATATTACAGTTATATGTTACTAACGAAATGTTATTTGTACTTCAGTTATTACATATTTAAGCGCGTAGGAAATCATTTCATAGAGCCAACTCTTGATTGAACCGCGTGCTTATACGTGACCACTGGACACCTACTTGTTACGAGAGTAGGCTAAAATATATAACTACAGGTAGACAGACATTGCATTTTAAATCACAACACGTAAAGTAGGTTTCGTACCCTGGAGCTCGAGAAATTTGTTATTCGGCGCGCGAAAGCTTTGAGGGGAGAGCACTGCGGGAGGGATAGTAGCGCCTGCGCCTGCGGTTGCGGCGTCTACCTGCGATGCGCCCGCACACCTGTCGCACCGCCACCGGCTCAGTCGATTATCGACCGGCACTTGTGTACCACGCGCCATGACCGCGATCACTCAAAGAAAACCGCCGCGAGTGTCGTAACGGAACGTTTTGTGTAAACATTACTATGGATGTGATATATTTGAGTGTCATCTTCGCGTTGCTGCAAGGTTGGTCCAAAACATTTGTTATATGATTTTATGTAAAAGTAGGTGAGATGGTCTCGCTCGCAGAAGATGTACCACTTTCGTATTGATCTCCTGTCGATTCGCCAAGATTTCTCTTGAAAGGTTATTTTTTCAGTATTTTCTGTTGTTGATTATGTGTATTTGATAATACAATTATTTAGATATTTACAAATAAATATGAATTGATTCCGGTATATACTTTTCCCCCTAATAAGATCAGCACATTTATAAATTATTCCATATAACAGGTCAAAATCAAACATTGAATTGACATAGTTTAGTTCTTCTAAATTTCGGTGATGTTTTAACCGAGAATAACTGAAAGTTACTTTCAAGTTGATTCATAAATATTTTATTCATTTCATGAATATTGATATTCATGAACATACATATTATACTCTTGAAAATAAATTTAATAATATCAATAGAAAACCATTTTTTGACTAATGACTAATATTACATAAAGTAAATTGACTACTAATTACTCATGCGGTATATTAGCAAATGAAGATAAATATTGACAATATGACAAAAAAATGTAAGTCGACCCGAAGCTGCCAACTATTAACTTACATTGACAGCTTTTCAAATGATAAACTTACTAAGCTGCTCACTATCATAGTCGGATTATGTAGCCGAACATATCCCAAACCTACTTCCAGAATATCCGATGTGCTTGTTAAAGCCAAATGTTATGTAATTATGTTATGATATTAAAAACATATTTTAGATGGTTCCAAAAACTCACTGTCATGAATGTCCGTGAAAATATAATACTAATCTAAGATGATAGAAAACACAATGATATTAGACACCACCGATAACACATCATATAGTGTATCCGATATTCATAGTATATAATGAGACATAATTATTTAGGTATGAACTACACAAGAACCTAGAACTTAAACCGTCATACATGGTATTGTACCATCATACTCAATAAGACAAATCTATTCTACTTTGAGATCTACTTTACCAGTCCCAATTGTAAATCGTAATCCGTTATTCCATAGCTCAGAAGAATGGAAGAACAGATTTACTTCTTTTTGTTCGTTTTTGTTTTTGGGCATATTACCCATTGCGACACGTCACGACACATGCGTGTCATGTGTCGTGTCGTAATTGTCATCCAAAGGATCATAGCCGCTATTATAAACGAAAAGACATTATCTATACTTACTAATATAAAAATGAGATGAGTGTCTGTTTGTTACTCAATCACGTAAGAATCACTGGTCCGATTTACGTGAAATTTTGCATGAATGTTGCATTTGCCTGGTCAACTTATAGACTGCTTTTCGATTTCGATATTATGCACTATTTAAAGGTTATGTTAAAGGGCGACTAATTTTATGTCCCGTAGCAAAGCACGAGTACTTAAGCTAGTGTAAAATAAAAAGGCAAAAGCTTATTCCTTAAAACTCGTTAACCGTTAAAAAACTTCAATGCTGGGCAAAGCGTGTGACGCGTGACGCGTGTGAATGCGCGGACGGTTGACGCGGACGTTACTTGAAAGAAGCCGGTTGTCTGTAGTGTTGCGTCAGCTCAACTAGCATTTGAAGACTGAAAAACATTTCTAATACTAAGTCGAACGTTAAATCTAATTACGATGTAGTCCGCAACTACTCTGCAACGGATTTTGAAGAATTTTTGAAGTACTTTCGACATATAAATTACCTAATTTTAACATGAACACGGTAATATTAATTTATATGTCTAATCTATATGTGAAATCAGTATACTTTAATGTGTCCAACCTGAAAAGGATATAAAGGATGAAAAATCGATTAATTTCACACAATCATGATTATATCTTATATTAATTAAATAAAATACAATGTATTAAACATTGTATTTATTCTTTCAAAATACCTTACAAAATAATATATTACAAGCAGCTCCGAGTGATAGTGCACTTAACAAATAAATTACTTTCATCACATTTTAATAATAAAGTAATATTAACGATTACATTAGTTAAAAATGACAGCTGCCTTTCCCCTTATGTTCGCCGGAAGTCTTCAATTTCTTCCACATCCGGAGAGTGAGTCACCAAATATGTATAACATATTGTCAGAGTGACAGAATTTGTTTATAACTTGAAATTAACTATTGAACTGTCGCGTTTGTCTTTATAATGAAGTATATATAGAATTAATTTTAGTTTATATGCGCACGTGTAAACTAAATTATTTTCAAAATCAGAAATCGATATACCTACATTATACTACATTACACACAAATATAATGCTTTTGCATACTTACAACAACATAATATGTATTTTTTTCCTGTAGGATTTGTAACGTAATTTGTAACGTTGTAATGAAAGAGTTTGAACGTTGAAACATTTTGAGTAAGGGCTAAGAGCTCTACAAACAATGTGTTTGTAGCGCGCCAAAAAAAGACGCTCGCCTGGGGCCCGGACGTCTCCCAGCGCTAATGTGAACAAAAACACTAATGCCGGTAGGAATGTGCATAAATCTTATTTTAATTTGAAATACATAAGTTGAGCACCTACCCAATCATCTACAAACGAGATAGCTTTTATTTTAGAAACAAAACTGAGATCATAGGACTCAGAAATCAGAAATCTATTAGCAATACATAGTTAGTTACTGTATTATTGAGTATTGGCTAAGAAATAATAGAAATAAACGAGGACTTAAGCTCTCGCTTTCGTACGCCTATTTGGAGGCAGACGGGTCTTTTTTTGCAAAAAGTTTAATTTAGTCATTCAGTGAAAGTTTGTTTCGCTACGAGATTAATTTTGTCACGGAGCCCAGGTCAGCACATGGCACTACTTGCCAATAAATCCGTTAAATTCGCGCCCGTTGTTTTTTCTGATTTATACTTCTCTTGTCAACTCGTCAAAGGAAAGAGATTATTTATCAATTAGGTACTATTAGATATGATTGTTTCATGTATTTTATTCGATTATTTCGCGCTGCCTTGAACAATTGACACGATTCATGTGACAATTAAGAAATGTGGCTAATTTTTCAGGTAATTATCTATAGTTTTTCTTGAAACCCTTATATTGGGCACAGTATCGTAATTGTTGTCCATAGTTATGTTAAAAAAAATAGTAATTTTTAAGCGCCACTTAAAATCTTAACCATTTTTTTACTTTTTATTGATATTACAAGTGTTTGTATGTTTTTGTTCATTAAAATGTTTTTTGTTGAATCGCAGCTATTTCAATTTACATCAGAAGTTACGTTTAAATTTTTTATTGATATTACAAGTGTTTGTATGTTTGTGTTCATTAAAATGTTTTTTTTTTTAATCGCAGCTATTTCAATTTACATCAGAAGTGAACGATTAAATTTTTTGATTTAACGATGAAAAATGAATAGGTGGTATAGTTAGCTACTTTAATTAGCTTACACTACTAACGTGTAAGAAAACGTTATTAACCGACAACCGTTAGTCTTAGTGGTATAAATGACCATATTGGCACCTCTTCGCTATAATATGGAATACCATGCCAACGAGTTGATATATGAAGTCGTGAGCGACAACTGCATTAACGCATAATACGTTTTTTTCTATTTCAAAGACCACTTATTTGCTCTGGTTGTGGCAACAACGTACCGTTTACAATTTACTAACTACAGGTAGTTGACTTTTTCTATAGTCGTTAACGTATGCGATGGTATTAGTTTTTCGCAATGTAATATGCATACTGCATATTATGCATATTACATTGCGAAAATTTCACGATTAATTAAATTTTTAATAACATTTTACTTTTAGCTTTAAATAATCTAAGTCAAGAAAAGATTCTATAATATATAATTTTATATAAATCCTGCGAAAAATTACACCAAAAATGTAAATACAAAATAATGAATAAGTAATTCATTGTACGAAACTATATCTCGTTGTTTCTATTAAACTTTTGATAATATTTAATTCTTGGCTTTTATTAAGGCTTTTATTAAGTTAAGCAAATAGGTGTAAGATTTTATATGAAATCTTAGTTAAATAACGTAAAAAGTAATACGAGAAATCTAAACATAAAGATAAAATTAAAATTGAAGTGTCTGTTTGTAATATCAAAAAAACAGCTTTATATCAAATTCATATGGAAGTATATACGATACTAATAACAAAACATCAATTACTAAAATTTTTGTCTGTCTGTCTGTTTGTTCTGGGTAATCTGCTGGAGCGATTTTGACGGACTTTCACTGTTGGATAGCTGATGTTATAAAGCGTAACTTAGGCTACTTCTGTTTTAGAAAATTTAATTAGGGTTCCGCACAAAAAATTAAAACCTAAGAAACCGCGCGCGCTCTACGCGCACGCAGCCACCGTCACTGCCGCTAATATCAGTTGCTATCAGTCATCTCTGAAACTATGCTATAAGATTTAAAATTTATATATAAATATATGTAAAAATGTCAAATTAAATTTTTTAAACGCCGGTATAACCGCGGGGCTCGGCTTATATAAAATAATCCGTGTTTTGTACAATTATACACAACGTTGCCATGTTTTTCCGATTAGTTAAACTTTTGATAATAATTTAAGTTAACTAAATAAAAGATTTTATATAAAATTTTAGTTAAATCACGTAAGAAGTAACACCACAAACTTACATATAAAGTAATTGTTATTTATACACAACTATACCAGGTTTTACTCTATATTTAAATTATTGATAATAATTATTTATTCGGCCTTTTATAAGTGAGTAAAAGATGTTATATGAAATTCTTAGCTAGAAAACCAAAAATGCAACACCAGAAATCTAAATAAAATTGATTTTTATTCACAACTATAAGAGAAAGACGTTATTCAGTTCGGTAATATGTTAGTCTAATTGCTTTAGGTAAACCAATAAATTAACTTCAATCACGAAAAATACAATTAAATCGTAAATATTTTACTTTAATTTAACAATAATAATTATGGCGTCTCTAAACTATAATATAAATTTAGGTTAACTTTATTATTTTTATAGACCGTTTGAATTGAATGACCTTATGACGTAACTTTACTATTCGCTGTTGTACATTCGCGATGATATCAACTTGCAAATTGACTATGTATCTATGAAACAATCAGGTTGCGTTCATTTCTTAATATCGTAAGGCCGTACATGCCGTCGCTGATTTCTAAGGGAAGTTGCTTCAGTTTTGTTTTTGGGTCATTGACAATGTAACCGTTTGTTGATTCAATATCATGTTACGTCCCTGTTATACTTTCGTATCATAAAGTTATATTATAAACTATCATAAAGTAGCTTACGCGTACAAAGAGCCGAATGCTTGTCGAATATTTCAGTATTATATTATGCGCTCTGGTGTTTTTTGGTTTTGGAAATGGGAAAGATTGTGATATAAAACTCAAGAACGTATTTCATAAAATAAATGTAATTGTACACTTTTACTAAATTTAGTCATGAACACATACGTAGGTGAAGTTAGGTTGTCCCTGTAACTCCGGGTGTAGTCGGGCGGCAAGTGTGGGAGCTCGAGCCGTCCAGCCATGCGACCCCGGGAAGAACGGCGGCATGAGTGGTCCCATGCTGTCGTAAATACCTGAAGGCAGGGTGAGCGTAAATGTTCACCAGGAGAGAGCTCCAAAGGAGCATCGCGCTCGGAGGACTCCGGCTGTGTGTGCGGTTCTCCGTTGGAGATCCCGGAGTACCTTCTCCACGCAGCGCTGAGAACGGCCTCCGGGGTGTTTTAATGGGGTAAAAATCGCACATAACCCGGCGTTGCTCCCATGGCGTCGGGTACCTTTTGAAGGTTTCCCTCTTCGTGACAAAAAATGTAAAGTTAGGTTAGGTTTTATTTATATGTAAGACTAGCTGTTGCCTATGACTTCGTACGCAAAGACTGTAATATAAATATTCAATGACGATTTTACACCATTAGAGATAGAAGTTTGAAAGCGATTTAATGCATTATTTTTATTTGATAAGAGATAAGAGATGAGTAATAAATAAGTCGCAAGACACATGTAATCGGCTATCGCTAGTATAAAGAAATACAATAAAAACTATTTATTTATAGAACAAATAGTAATTAATGCAGTTTATGAAACATTTAAGTTCAATCAAGGTTTTGCATTCAAATATCGCAGAAAGAATATTATTTTTTGCCGATTTTTTTTATATAGCGGTCTTATGTCAGGTCCAAATAGAAATGTGTGTTGCCCTTTTACGATTCAAACTTCTTAAATGAGGGGGTCCATAAAAAGGTTTCAACCCTATTATTCGTCCCTTTTTTTTAAAGAGAAACCTCCAAACACTATGTGCTGTTAACGGTGCTTTTAAAAAAATCTTTCAACCTCTATTTTACATCAGAGGGGGTAGATTTTCGAAAACGGTAAAATACATAGGTATTTCATTATTTCTACCCAAAAAGCTGAGTACTGATTTTTTTAGAGCTTGCTTCAAAATACATCGTAAAATTGATTTTCAAACAAACTTTCAACTCCTATTTTACAATAAAATACAATACAAAACATCTTTATTGTACACCACAACAGACATATAACAAAAATAAAAATACATATAATGTAGGGTACAACAGGCGGTCTTATCGCTAAAATAGCGATCTCTTCCAGACAACCTTACAATGGCTGAAGTTAGATAGATAATTGGAACAGAGGAAATAATCATAGAAAATATTATATGTAGTAGATAAAGTTTAGGTGGAATTCCTTCACTTGCTTCTTGAAAGAATCCAATACCATAGCAGGATGAAGAACAAGAAGGAGATAAAAGAGTAATATTTTTATTTGAGCGAAGTAAGTGTGTCTCGTTAGAAAGATGCAGATATTGAAACCTCTCCTTTAAGTAGTAACACCCTTAGGAGTTGATTTTCCAAAAACGAGAAAGTGATTATTTTGCTATTTCTACCTAGAGAGCCAAATACTGAGTTACATAGTTCTTGCTTTAAAATCGGTGGACTTTCAAAGAAACTTATAACCTCTATTTTATATTTTAGGCATTAATTTAAAAAATAAAACATTTTAAATACCAATTTCATTATTTCTACCAAGAAATCCGAATAGTAAGTTTCATAATTTCTTCAAAATTGGCCAAGATTCATAAAAAAAATTCAACCCCTGTTTAACCCCGTTGGGGGTTGAATTTCTAAAAATCCTTTCTTATTGCTCACTTTCATCGTGAAAGGAACCCCTGTACCAAGTTTCTAGGTACAGCAGTTTCGGCTGCGCGTTGATAGGTATATAAGTGTCTGAGTCGGAATTGTCTTTTATATGTAAGTATATGTACATAGATATAATAATTCGGGTTCCGTTCTCAAGGGCTAAAAATGAGACCCTATTGTTAAGCGTCCGCTGTTTTTCAAAAAACCTGTCTTGAACCGTAATAGATAAACACTTGAATTGTTTACATAGTGTGTATAAATGATAAAACAACAATTACTTAAAAAATACATGACGGATACAAAACCTCTTTACTATGGGAAGTCGGTTACCAAAAGAAAATAAGATTTAGTAATACGGAACCCTGTGTGTTCGACTCGCCCTTGACCAATTATATTATTTCCGATAGTGTATAGAAACAAACGGACAGTATTTTGATTGGTAAAAGTAAAAATCGTCCATGTCCGCGGAGAAAGTGCTTCTTAATTCGCCGACGAACGCTAATTAAGAGAAGTTATTCAAGATTCTGTAATACTAGAATTATATTTTTCCTCTAACCGTTAATTGTGTACCACAACAGTATTTTTGGTAGACTGAAATGTGATTCGAATTATATTTGTACTATACTGTATTTTAATTTTCGTATTAAAATGTCGCTTCAATATATACTTATTTATTATTAAGCTACACAATATATATGTCACGACAAAGTTTTTTTCTTATTGTGCCTTATACCTTGATGTTGCGAAGAACATAAAATTAGTTCATTTATTAAGAAATGACTAACTAAAAGTAAATCTATTTAAAAATGTAGGCATTAATATGTATATCTTATGTCGTATGAAAATGCTAGGTGTTACGTCAAAATTCAACAACCCTGCAATTACACTGGCTATTAGCAACTGCTCGGTAAGCCGGTCTAATGGAACTTGACATTCAAAGTGATTGTTCAACCGTACCTGTCACATGCCACAATTTACATCGCCCAGTGAGTTGGTCGGCGACCTGATTATGCGTAAGCTAACTGCGTATTGGACGTTGTAACGGTGCAAGAATGTGGTCGTGCTACCTAGCCAACATCGCGGTTATTGCTAGGTATTTCCCAGATATAGAACACGAGATTTACATAAATTTTATTTAAATTCAGTGAAATTATAATGATATGTTAATTTTGTAGTATTTACTTGATTGCAAATTTTAAAGCAGACAAACACATTAAAACTCTTAATGGCTTTTTAACAGCTTTACTACAAAATAAACATTAAGATGAGTCCTCGTAATAGACACACATTTTTATACTCAATAGAAAACTAATTATTATCTGAGGAAATGGAAATAAGAAACAATTTCCAAGGGCAAGACCGTAGCACCGTAGCTACGGAAAATAACCAACGCTTTGCCTACATACATTTCTTTCTCCACTACGTCCTCAAGTTTAAGATATGAACCGCGAGATTAATTACGGATTTTGGTTACAAGATCCGTAAATTACTTACGGCTCTACAAAGCTGTTAAGTTTTGTGGACTTTCATGAGCCGTAAGTAATGTCTGATTGAATCAGCAGATGCGAAACTGACGCAACGCCGCCGGTGAGTCGACGTGATCCGTGAAAGCGCTTTCTCGATGACGCAAAAACGTGTGCACTGCGCCTTGTAGGCTTAACCGCTGTGAACGCAGAGCCGCTATTCGTCTAGCAGATATTAAATAGGTTAAACCTTATGAGAGATATAAACGCGTCAATAAATGTTTAAACGCGTCATTCTAAATTTCACCCCGATGATAGGTAATTGAGGACGAAAAGGCGCGGACCTCGCGATAATGGTAATTCTAATACGTACTCTCCATTAACGTGAATAATTATGATTGAATTCACTAATGACTGTAAATAAAAAATAAAATACTTAGTAGGGCTTCAACAAATCACTATTTATACAATGTTTAGTAGCTTCAAAGATTCTTTATAGTTATACTTCTACTATTAAAAAAAATATATATAAATTAAAAAATACCGATTTTTGTCCTGGTATAATCTTGAATATTTTATCAAAGTCACTGGTTTGTTGGATCTATTTTCTTATGTAAATTAATCCACCTCCAAGTAACATAAGGAGGTCAATGTTTGACCTGACTGACCGTCACACTTGTTAACACCGTTGCCGAGTGCACGATACATATATTGGGTGTATAAATATAACAGGAACTTGATCTTCTGATAAAACGTAAGAGATACCCATAACGATATTTCATTTCAAAATGAATAAGTTATGTTAATTTTATACATTCCTTACCTGACATGTCCGTTTGTTACATTTGCAAAATAAAAAAAATACTTACAAATAAAAGAGGTTATCAAAATATTATTAAGTGACAACAAACAAATCCAAAGTGAGAAATAAATCAATATAAAAGAATAAATTAATAGTTATGAACGAAATATTTATTCATTCATGAGTTCAGATTGTTATTATTTTTGTCAAGCTTTTATTTGTTGTTAAGTCGTTTAACTATGAGTAGACTAGTAGGTGTAACTCCTATTCATTCAAATTACAATTTATATACATAATTGATAAGACAGACACGTAAATAAATGACCCACTGAGATTCCATTACGGGCTGGCTATACTTAAACCTTATAACACCACACGTAGCCCCGGGCTAGAAAGTTATTTAGTGTCGTTTTTTATAGAAAGTTTTTGAATTTTTCTTTTTTTTTTTTTATTTCGTGCCAGATAGTTGTTTTACATCATTACTTAATCTAAATATGGATTTTAATAAAGGTTGATAATAGACTGAATGAAATGAAATTTGATGGTGGTAGAACTCTTTGTGGTTCGACTCCGGAAGCACCACCGCCACACCTATTTCTGCCTAATAACAGCAGTGTTATGCGCTGCTGTGTTCTGGTCTGAAGGGTGTGACAAGGGAGACATACTTTTCCGAGGCATTCCATCTTAATCCTCAGGGGTAGCAACGCATCTGTGGCTAACCTTAGATGAGACTTTTATCTTACCTAGGGTTAATTATAGATGTCTATGGGCGGCAGTAGCCACTTACCATCAGATGGACTGCATGCTCGTTTGAAAAAAAAGAAAAACAAAAAAAATGAAATTTAGGTCAAATAGCAGATGTTTTATA
>MOOZ01002260.1:46306-56448 GCA_002930495.1 Cecropterus lyciades
GCCGATCGGGCCCGACGTTTTTTAATTTTGTAAATCGGTCCAGATACCTATCTATGGACCAATATATGCTTTATGCTTACACTTACATATGTGTGTATTAAGACAATTATTTTGCGGCAGGGTATGCAGCGGCGACGTGTGGGTTTCCGGGCGCACCAGCGCATTCCGAAGTGTCCTTCTCCGATGAAAGTTTATCTGAAGGCACCGTCGTCACGTACTACTGCGAGAGGGGCTTCGAGTTGCTTGGACCCTCGAGACGCATCTGCGGCCACAACGGCCGGTGGGTACCGGACGGAATACCATTCTGTGGTAAGTTGTATCGATGTGAAGTCCATCATTATAATTATCAAACTGTTTCACCGTGTCATCGATATGCATAAAATAATCAAATTATGATTTAGTGCTACATGACTCGCACATTAAAGATCGATTAAGAAAAATAAAGAAAGGCCACATATATTTAAAAAACAAAGTCTAAACCTCCTCCTTTTTTGAAGTCGGTTAAAAAAAAATATATGTTTTAAATGTTGTCACAATCGCCTCACCTGTTTCTACCTAAAAACAACAGTTTTTGTTGTAAACGAAATATATAAAATCCGTTCCGACTTAGTCCTGATTCTCAGCGGTAGCAAATGTAGCAACGCTTACCCAGCCTCAGTTAAAACTCTACAATGTTGTCTGGGGTTGATTACAAATGTTTATGGGTGGCAGGAGTCACATACTATCAGATGAACTGCATGTTCTCTTGTTACTTTCAAGTTTTGAAAAAATCTTTAAATCATTATTTAAGAATGCGTCATGCATTCTTAAATAATGATTTAAAGATGTAAACATGCAAAGCGCATATCGTTAATCTGTCAAATGAAATGTATAAATTTTGTATAGGCCTACGGAGGCACTTACAATTGTCAGTTTCAATTTTTTTTATACCACACCTGAATTGGGAACCACTCGGTAGTGGTCCAGTGCTTCAAGATCGTGATTATAAAATTACAGTAGTTTATTAGTGGTAGAACTCTTTGTGGTTCAACTCCGGAAGCACTACCGCCACACCTATTTCTGCCTAATAACAGCAGTGTTATGCGCTGCTGTGTTCTGGTCTGAAGGGTGTAAGGGAGACATACTTATCCGAGGCATTACAACTTAGTCCTCAGGGGTAGCAACGCATCTGTGGCTAACCTTAGGTGAGACTATGATCTTACCTAGGGTTGATTACAGATGTCCATGGGCGGCAGTAGCCACTTACTATCAGGTGGGCTGCAGGCTCGTTTGCTACTTCCATACAATACAAAAAAAATCGACTGAAAATTACAGAATTATGAACAAAAATACAGTAGATGGCATTTTAGACAACTTTGAAGGAAAATATTGGTCGACAAAAAAAAAGGTCATCTACTTTCCCTTGGTTTGTGCAATTTGATGAGCAAAACAAACGGTCATTCATTGATCATAATCGAAATTGAATTTGACTGTATACTGTAATGACCCAATACAGTAAAAAAAGTTGAAAATACAGTGGATCTACTGTTACTACTTGAAGTACTACCAGTACACCAACTTAGCAATGCACTTAGCGGGTTAATATTAATTCGACAAATTCTAATCCGTTACTGTCTTCTAATAATGAATAGTGAATGCTATAAATACCAGACATTCGATAAGTATCTAACTTTTTAATTTCTGTGGTCATTACGGATATTTGTCTCGAGATTCAAGTGTGGATACGATTTATATTCAATACGTGTATGAGTAAGTCGTACTGTCATGTTGACCCACAGACCCCGTAAACTGGAGGTCCATTATCTACAAGCCAAGGAAGGACATTTCCATTTTAATATCAATGAACACATGAACACAACCGATTTCTCTTTGAATGTTTCACCTAGGGTTATTTAAAACTAACAGAGACCCGCGGTTTCACTCGTTTTTAAAAAGGTAACATGACTTTAAATTGTAATCACTTTGGATAGATTTGAATGAAGTAAGCAAACACTTAATGATACCTCAAGATAAGATAATTTTGCTTTGATATGACTTAAAACATAGACAAACAGACAGACATAAATTTTGAAAATTGTTATTACTTATCCTCACTCCAAACGGTCAAACATTTTTTTGCAAATATATGCGATTAGCAGACTCACTTTTTTATATGTAAAGATAATTTTATTAACTCTTATTGGAACCGTAACTAAAGATATTTTTTTTCCAAAATGTATGTTAGGTATTTTTAAAATAGGTAAATATAAACATTTTCAAGTGAATATAAGTCTCTCAAGTGCATGTCTCAAGTGAATATAACTATCATTTTGATATAAATGTAAAAAAGTGTATAAAAATCCCCTAAAATTAGTTTCAGCTCCATGTGCTCCATCATTTTACGTGTCTAATAGATTCTATCGCGATTATACAGAAATCGTACATCATAACAATGAATAAACCGTAGAGTCGTATCAATCTATCGCAGTCACGGTCGTTGGCACGATGGTTCCTATAAATTTGATTTATGCCCTACTTGATCGCGAGCAACAAAGCCACCTGTTCTGGCCACCTGCTAGAACGTGATATTGTAATAACAGAATAATTAAATAATAGTAAAGGCGATACAGCGCTCGACAATAAGTACCGTTACTTACCCGCGCGCGCAAGTCACGAGCGACTAGCGACGTTGATAGCGAATGTGTTTGTAGAACAGCCACTTTGAATTTTTTTGTTGCGGGCAATACACATTGTTATTGCATTTTTTATTCTTTTTCTCTCTCTCTTTAAGTCGTGCTTAACATTAGTTTCAGGTATTCATATATAGGATTTTATCAATATACCTACGTTTAAAGGTATATTGATAAAATTTTATTAAATTAGATATATTGGTATTTAACTTAAATTTCCACGGACTTACTTTTTCTTAATATTAGATATTGTAATTGCTGTTATACAATATTACAATGAATTCAAATCGACCTTATTGATCATATTCGGTTATAGTAAATTTTCGATAGGAAAACAGCTCTAACGTAGCACCTGAGCGTAAATTAATGAGGACTCGACCGTACTTTTTTCATTTAATTACAAAGATGATTATTGCTTTGAGCATTCTATCGTATCGTTCCCAACGAACATTTTATACTATGGTGTAAAAATCTGCTTATTTTATTATAAATAAATTGATTCTCAAAAATCCCAGTCAACCCGGCGGCGCTCCCATGACGACAGGTACCTTTTGAAGGTTTCGCCTGAAGAATCAAATTAAATTAAAAATGTTATTCATACTTAGATTTTATCTTTGTGCGTAATCTCATTTTCTACGTTTGGTTGATCTTCAAAAGTACGACTCAATTCTTCTCGACTGTTACTATTTTATGTAATTTTGCGATCTTGCATATTACGAAATATACAAGAGTAAAAACAAAATTCTAATTTACCTTTAAACTTCTTGCGAACACATGAAGAATCAAATCCTGTGTAACGTCTTACAACACGTGCCTGTGAACACTGTGCCTGAATAATCAAGCTCAGTGTTCCACCATAACTGCAAGGTTACACCCTTCATTTCAATCATCAGAAGAATGACCTGAGAAGCCATCTTTCAGGGTTTAATTACAACGGCAGCTACTACACTTTGCAAGAATATTTTCTAACATGTTGGTTATCGTCTAAAATCTACCAGCAGTTCTGGCGTTACCCCCTAGTGACGACTTTTAACTAAAGATACAAGAATCATATTTTGAACAGCTTTAGAAATAATCGTACTGATCACTAATGATTTTAAAAGCAATGAAGCATACACTGTTTATATTTGCGAACGTTAAACTCTTGTTTACTTGTTAAACACATTATAGACGGTTACTGTAGGAGATTGTTTCATCAGTTATGTGTGTAGACAATCGGATACGCCTCATATATTATAATGAACGCTTCGTTAAATTTTATTCAAGCGATAAATCACCGTCGCAAGTCATAATTATTTATAACTTTGATTTAAAATAAATGTAATACAAGGGTATATTTCATAGACATTTTTCTTGGACAGATTACTTTATAATACAGCACAAGTAACAAATAATTCCAGAATGTAAATTAAATAGCCCTGCACAGGGCTGCTTAGAGTCAAAAATCCGACCAGAGCACGTTATTACTGTATAACAAATGGTAAACGATTAGGTGGACAAGAACGTACGTTCGTTTCTTATTAAAGTGCATGATTCCAGCAAGTCATAACAATACATCATTACTGGAGGTATCCCGAGAACTTCTTGGAAACATGGGGCGCTGGTTGCATGTGTTATTCAAAAATATACTTATCTGTTGCATGTATGTACATCGGAAATATTACTTTACTTATAAGTAACTTTCCGAAACATAATTTTAATTTGATAAAGATAGTATCTAATTTAATTTGAAAAATCGTAATCTGCAACGGGCATCAATAAGCTTAAGTTACAATAATTAAAATACAATAATTAACGACGAACGAATCTTACGAGCAAAGTTAAATTGTGTGCTTTCGATTTATTGAACAACATCTTGACAAAGTGATACTTATATTAATAAAGAATACCTACTTATCTTGTATTCAACCAAAAAACTTTATTAACACTATTTCGCTATTTTAACAAAGCTGCATGTGATGAGAATTACAATGCTCTGCAAATATTGAGTCATCAGCTGTGACATTGAGATCAGAATTAATAGAAAACGACGCAATATCAACAAAGGGCATAAGTCTTAGCACAACTTTCCGCGCGGAGAGAGCCGTGGGAGTGATCTACAATGAGTCTTCCGCTTTTTCGACTCCATTCACGACTCATGTGAAGTGATTTCTCGACGAAGAAAGTAAAAGTGGGTCAGCAGAAGCGACGTTTTCGTGCAGATGCCGCGACGCGCGAGACGCGGTTATGATGCCTCTCGTAATACCGGCCAGTGAATGAGTATTTACAATCTTGACGTAAAAGGATTTCCGATAGATAATTAAATTAAAGGCCTGTGCACAAGAGTTGGTGTTTGTTGAAAGAAATTATATACGTACTTGGTTCTCAAAGTAACAAACTTATGTCACATTAAGACCGGAGATAGGAGACAGGAGAGACCAAATTTATTGCTACTTACTGAGAAATTAGTATTTGTTTACATACATTTCAGTATTCTAAATAAATCTCATCTCTCATCATACATTTAAGTATCTAAATATTTTCTAATTCTTGTTACCCAAGCCGTAAAACCCTTATCACACACATTAAAACTATTCTCAAGATCGAATGCTATGTGTTTATACTTAACGCCACATTTTCGAAATAAAAGTGTTCATAGCGACTATCAGTCAGCGTGAGGTGATTTTGGCGATTTTCCTGCCCTCAGTGATCTTAACTTTCGAGATGTCTCTCAACTTTTGGGCAACTAATCGCAGAATGAGCATGTTCAAAAGTAGGAGAAAAACATGTTTTATATAATTCCATTTTCTCGTAATTTCCCTGGGTATTTTGCAGAAAAAATACGTGATATTAAACCGAGACCCTTCCCTGCGTGTGATTCACCCCTTTCCTTTAAACGTCACACGTAATAAACGTATGTCCTTAATGCTTGTAATCGGAAGCGAGATGATATCAAGAGTCGATGACACTGCGAGGGCGCGTCACCGCTCCACCGGTACCGAGTGCCGCCACTGGCACACTTACCGCGGCCGTTAGGCGCAGGGTTGACACACGCTTCTAATGATACCGGTTATTTGTGTGTTACTAGCTTTTAAACGCAACTTCGCGTCGTTACTTGGACCATTTTTAATTTTTAAGAATTGTTTGTATCTGTATTAATTATGTCTATATTATCTATACATATAATAAATCTGTAAGTGATCGCTGTCCGTACATGGAAGATTTCTACAAGAAAACCATTTTAAGGGGCCTTTGTTAAATAATAGAACCCAAAAACATTATTTTTAATTTTATTTTCTGTTTGTCTGTGCCTTTGTGCACCCTAATCTTAGGAACTGCTAATTCGGTTTAAATGCAATTTTCACTGATGTATTGTTATCAGTTAACATTTAGCTTCACTTAACATTTAGTGTTTATTTTATATTTATCGGTTCATAATTAAAAAGAGTTGTGTCAATTTAAAAATTACGATGTATTTGTTCGATAAAAATGTTATAAGTAACTGTTTAGTTAAATTGGTTGAAACTAAATATATTCTGTAACATTACGTCAGTAGAAAGATTATAAATTGACATTTTCGTAAATTAAGAATTTTAAATGTGATCAATCGTATTAAATAGAGTTCATCTTAGCCGGACGCTTTAGGACGCGGCCACGTGTGTATATAGCCCAAACCGCATTCTATCAGTATTTTTTAAATATACTTTGTTTGGTTAGTGTGTTGGTTTTTTATCACATTGAAAACAAAAATCTAGCATATTGTGATGTACCATGAGACGTGATAGCAGGTATAGTTTTTGAAGATAACTCAGGAATGCGCAAAAAAATTAAACCAATTGGAAAACTAAAAAGTAAGATGTGCAAGGCGGATTTTAATGTATTTAATATTAAAATCCGCCTTGCACATCTTACCTCTGACTTACATTGTTATAAAAGCGAAATTTTGTGAAGATAGATGGATATTTGTTACTCAATCATGTCAAAGCGGCCGAACGGCACTGGATGAAATTTGACACAGAGATAGACTAATGTGAATAGGACTAATGTAATCGTCTGGAATAATGTATGTACTTTTTAACTGACAAAAAATCGGGTGGGGCTGTGTCGTTGCACACAGCTGTTTGTCTAACCTACATTTTTAACTACAAATGTAGTCCATGTTACATCTATTATTATTAAAATCGATTGGTCTAATTGAGTTCCGTAAATGCACGAAAGAATCACCTCGCTATCACGTGTAAGTCATGAGTTATATTGAATAGAAACCAGCGGTTTCCGTTATTCTACGTAGCTCCCCCACCAATGCCCCGATACAATCTCAAGGTCATATAGTAGTGAGCTGAGTATATACGCTAAATAATGACACTTAATAAATGTTTCTACGAGAAATAGTTTTGTAGTTATTAAGGTCAGACGATGTATATCAATTCGTTACAGTCCAATGGCATGGTACCGATTTTAAAGACGTTTCACGTCAAAAATATCACTTTCCTGTGGGACAGCTTTAATTTGTTTTTAACATGGTTCGGCGTGTATTTTTGCAGTGGTCGCTTAAGGGTCAAAAAATGACATAGGCTACTTTTATCCCGGAAAAATGCACGGATGCGGGAACACTGTATTTAAAAATAATAAAATCTATTTTAAGCGCATTTGAGTAAGGTATATCGAATATTAAGTGAGTATCAAAGGAGATTGTGGAGTCGTTGCTTCGCTTGTTTTTGATGGCATTGGGTCGGTGGGGCCCTATTTGTGCCGTATAAAGAAATTAAGCCCTTTTCAGGATTGTAGATTTTAACGACATATATATTTTGCTCGGTTGATAATTAAATGTCAGTTGCTACCAGTTGTGTTTGAAAAACAAATTTCGTTATAATTATTTCGGTTGTATGTATGTCACGTTACGTTTCTTCTAAACGCGGGTGAAATCGCCGGCTCAGCTTGTATTGTATAAAACGCAAAAAAATATAAATATATTTATTCCTTATCAAGTGTTTAAATACTAAATTTAATTGTTTTATCTTTGACAGTGGCGAAGTTCCATACAAATTTTCATGCCCTATTTCAACCCAGGATTCGAAATAAGGCATGAACGTTTGTAATCCGAAAAATTACGATACAATCATCACGTACGTGGAGAAAACACTTAAACGCGTACGACAGGCCGACCACCAGGCGATCTCAGGCGACCCACTGCGTATTAACATATATTTTTTTATGCAATGAAACGAATAAACAATCGGTTCATCTTACGACCATTCTTAAAAACCTTTGATCAATCAAATAGTATTGGAGTCTCCTACACGTGACCAGCAGATGCAATACTTCTCCTGAGAATTAAAACGGAACGCTTTGTGTATGCAGAGTCATCCTTAATATTGAATAGTAAATGTGTAAACGCATAATCTTGTACCAGGTCCAATAAACAAAGTACCAGCCCTACGTGAGCGCGTGAGCCGACCGGATTGTTTACTACAAACGGTGCACGTCAATGAGCTTTACCTGTAGACTAAGACCAAATAGACTCCTAATGGATATTATATTTAACTAGCTGAGCTCGCGGTTTCACCCGCGTTTAAAAGAAATGTAACGTGACATACATTAAGCGGAAGCTCTCATTAGAAAAGTAAAAAAACCCCGATTTTGAAACATTCTTCCTCAGTGCTCCGCTACTGTTAGTCTTAGCGTAATGATATATAGCCTATAGCCTTCCTCGATAAAGGGCTAACTAACACAGAAAGAATTTTTCAAATCGGACCAGTAGTTCCTGAGATTAGCGCGTTCAAACAAACAAACAAACTCTTCAGCTTTATAATATTAGTATAGATATTCACAAAAATGTCAACTCTTACACAGTTTAATTATACTACAAATTCAGAATGATTACTGAATGGACTAGTAATCACAATAAAACATGCTAATTAACAAATCCAATACTAAGAAATAAGACAATGTTTCCTTAGAGAAAGTTTATTTTCGCATAAATCGAGGATGACGAAGTCTAAAGCTAAAGTAATTAAGTATAAAGCTTACCTTCAGCTGGGTCAAACCACGCCTCAACGAAAATCTTACATCAGCTTCTTCTGTGAGTCACATATCGTCGTTTAAGTTAATTTACCAATAATCACCGCGTAAGTCATTGTTTGGCGGTAATGACATTTTGAAAATCATCGTTATTGGAATCGAAATACGCAACGTTTTGTCCAAACAAAATCAAGGTACGACACAAAAATACACTTAAATTATGGAAAATGAAAAGTACAAAATGGAACTTTAGTTGTGTCTATGTAAAATTAATCGGTTTTTACTCTCCAAAAATTTTTCCAAAAATGACTTACGCGGTGATAGAACTTATGCGACGATATTACAGCACGTTTATCGTTTAGAATTTTTGACGATACGTAACGACAGAAAGTGCACTGGTTGAATTAAGTCTACTTAATTACTTCGCTTTGACTTTAACCTTCTCGTTTTGTTTTTAGCTTACTCTGAAGCACGTTATCCTATTCAACTCTATTGTATTGCCTTATTTTCACCGGTAATGAAGTCACTACGTTAAATATTGATATTAATTTTCATGACGTGGAATATGAAGTCGCCAATTTTATAAAATGTAGCCTATCTATGTATCGCTGCTTTGCGTAAATATCGGCACAATTCAAAATTTATCAATTTTAAGTTAAAGATACAGTTTTATCCAAGGCCTATTATTGAAAACGGGGCGCTCTGCTTACATAGTTAATGGTTTACTCTGTTTATGGTCTTCAAATATATATTGTTATCATTTTAACTTCAATAATTTAAAAGATAAAAACAAAAGTATTGTTTTATTTTGACTTTTGCTCTCTTGTAAAATTTGCTTTTTTGAGTTGTGTTGTTATTCAATTCAAGCAGCGATATGTATTTCAATCGAACGGTTATAGCTCAGTTGATGTTAGTAACTAACCTTATTAGATATTTCTTTCACATCTATACTAATATTATAAAGCTGATGAGTTTGTTTGTTTGAACGCGCTAATCTCAGGAACTACTGGTCCGATTTGAAAAATTCTTTCGGTGTTAGATAGCCCATTTATCGAGGAAGGCTATATGCTATATATCATCATGCTAAGACCAACAGGAGCGGAGTACCAATGAAGAATGTTTCAAAATCGGGCGGTTTTTTTTCTAATGAGATATAAAATTTCGGTTAATGTATGTCACGTTACATTTCTTTTAAACGCGGGTAAAACCGCGAGCTCAGCTAGTAAAATATCAATTTCAATATTGAGTACAACATGTAGGTGTTGTCCCTCCTCATAGATAAATCACTAAAAAGGTGATGATTAATAAAGATAATTAATTTAGCTCGTCTATGGTATGTAGGACATCTTTGAGCAAATACGTTGGTGTGAAATTTACATTTTAATATCTTTATATTCCGTTGTGTGAGCTTGTAATATATGCTAGGTACTATATTAACGGGTTTACTGATTCCGTTTGTTTTTTTGTACTTAT